>OZ026821.1:11575559-11613388 GCA_964023185.1 Macaria liturata
GCTCGCGGCGCGCGCGACCGCGACGCTAAGCCCACGGCGGCCGAGCGGGACCAGCTCGCCGCCGTGCTGGCCGCGCCGCCCGCGCTGCAGCCCGCGCCCGCCGACCAGGACCTCGTCTGGAAGTATAGGTAACTATCTAAACCTACATATAATAAAGCTGTAACCGGTCGGTGTCTGTACATTGAAGATAATGGAAAAAAATATAGTTGAGGGGTCTTGTTATTGATGCAATATATCATGTTTTAAAAAAAATCTGTTTGTCTGTCGGTATGTTTGTTTGTTAGGTATAGACTCGAAAGCGGCTGAAACGTTTGTCTACGGTTTTCACTTACATGTTGGTGCATTTTTAACTTAACATTTAGTATGAGTTAATTTATTAAGTGCTAAACCCGCACTATGGTTGTTTTAAATTAAATTTTTAATACGCAGGTTTGATTCCTGCCGATCGTGATTATTTTCGCTCATTTTCCAATAAAAGTTTAATTTAACATTTAGTGTTTATTTCATTTCAATCGGTTCGTAAATAAAAAAGTTAGGTTCATTATAAGCCTTTTTATCTCAAAATGATGCGAGCGAAGCCGTGTCACTTGTATGTTTGCTGTGTTGTCCAGGTTACAGACCTAAAAAAAATGTTCCCAATTTATGGGGTCGTCTCCAAATGACAGGATTTTACGTAAAGCGACTGCCATCAGACTTATACTAAATAAACTTGTTTTTCTTTACCATGTTCCCAATTTTATGGAGTCGTCTCCCAATGTCAGGTTTTTACGCAAAGCGACTGTCATCAGACCTCGGCAATCCCGAAGAGATAACCCATATTCGGTTAATAAAATAGTCTGGTATCACAGTATTTTAGGGGCTTATTTCCCAATAAAGACTGTCAAAAGTGGTCATGGCGGCGTGGAACAATATTTCCCAAGCTTCCGAACTCGGGGTTAACACCGAAAGATAAATCTCATGCAGACACTTCTAGTCCAGCGCAGGAATCTAACTCGCTTTTGCAATGTATAACTGGAACCAGCAGGCTAAAGATGCAAGGTTGATTGGATAGTATAGTTGTTGTTCCGTCCCAGGTTCTACCTGTCGTCCAACAAGCGCGCGCTGACCAAGTTCCTGGAGTGCGTGAACTGGTCGCGCGCGGGCGAGGCGCGCCAGGCGCTGGGCATGATGCCGCGCTGGGCGCCCTGCGACGTGGAGGACGCGCTCGAGCTGCTCACCAGCAAGTTCGCGCACCCCGCCGTCAGGAAGTGAGTAGTGTGCGTGCACACAGTGTTACAGAGCGGCACTGCTCGCTGCCATCTCACCCTGAAAACTACCTATGATCCGAGAAAGTTTTTATTCAGAAGTTGTATATAATATGCTCCCTCCCCCAGGTACGCCATCTCCCGGCTGGCGCAGGCGCCGGACGAGGAGCTGCTGCTGTACCTGCTGCAGCTGGTGCAGGCGCTCAAGTACGAGGACTCGCACGAGATACACAACGGTATGATGTAAAAAAACTTCCAAGAGACTTGATACCCTCTTTTTTTAAGTCAGTTAATAACAATAAATAAATAAAAAACCATTAAATTCAGTCACCATACCAAAATTACAATAATTTTTCGTTTCTTTGCCATGTAAAGAACAACAAATAGACTAACAACATCCCTTTCGCTTTTATATAATGACATTGTACATGTGTTTATATTTCAGAGTACGCCCGCACGTGTGGTAAGGAAGTGGCGCTGGTGTCGGACTCTGAGGGCAAGCTGGTGCAGAGCTCGCACAGGGGGAGCCAGGCCAGTCTGCTGTCTACCTCGGGTATATGTCACATGAAAACGTGTACCTACTTATGGAATGCGGCCATCAAATTCTTACAATTATGACATCGAGCTAGGATTATACACAGTCACTCTCTCTTGAGTCGTATTTTCTCACGACAGAATCGTGACTCCCCCGCAGAATTAATTCATTAGTTCTCTTGGGAAGATACATCGTGGTGGGCGCCCAGGTCCTTCCACGGAAGACACATGTCTTCGGATATTGTGGTCCTCAAACATGTCGGTTTCCTCACGATGTTTTCCTTCACCGTAAAGCGAGTGCAAATCCACACATAACATGAAAATACAAGTCATTAGTGTAGGGCCGGATTCGAACCAGGGTGCGTCTTGATGAAAAGCAGACACTTGAACCACTGAGCCACACTCGCTTTTATACAGAGTCACAAACGCTCGAAAAAATGTTCGAACCAAAACTCTCCGCACGCTACTCGTTCAGAAGACTTCTGGGTTACCTATCTCTTTTGCACGTTCTTAAAATATGTAAGAGCGAAAGAGACAAGCAGTGTTTTGTTTGCGCTCGCTGACGCGTTCGGACACTTTCCGGCGCTTTTTAGTTTGAGATTGTGCCTCTGTATTATTCTAGCTCAATGAATTATTAGTTTAAAAAATGGTAAAAAGACACGATGGTGTTTAACCAATTGACCACTGGAGGCGATACCCGCAAAGTGGAGCATGCCTCGGGATCGAGACAAATAGATTCACGAAAGCAGAAATACAGAGTAACCAACAAACATACATTAGCTTTTATTATACTAGACTGTATGCTAGTTGATAATCCTTTAGCCAACATGTAACATGTATGTGAGGGTATATTAAATTCTATTTTCCCTCAGTAATAACATCAAGCGAGATGTCCACTTCCACCACAAGCCGTCGTTCCGTGGATGACAGCGCACAGCCGGAAACATCCTCCCTCGCGCCAGAACCAGATATCAACGCTAATGCAGATACTAGCCAAGAGTGAGTGCTCTTTCGATTTTATTTTGTGGGATATATGTATGTATGTATATAAAAAAAAATGAAATGAAACAAACTGAAAACGGGTAGTCTACTTCATCTGTATCTGTCGAAATACCAGGCTATCTCGGTAAAACTGTACAGCCGACTTCCAATAACTGTAAACTTTATTACCCAATATTTGTTTATCGTACCTAATTCACTCAAAGGAAATCATTAAACCCACTTACATAAATGAATGCATGTAATTCCCAACAAACAATTTGACATGGAATTCCAATCACGCCTACATAATTAGGTATTACTTAGTTTAACTAGCACATGACGTCAGCAGATAAGCCCCGTACAACAATAGTTGGTTAATTTGGTGATATCGGTTCGTCGCTCCAGTGGCGCAATTGGTTAGCGCACGGTACTTATAGGGCAGTGGCCGTGAGCGATGCCGGGGTTGTGAGTTCGAGCCTCACCTGGAGCACTGTTTTTTGGTAAAAATTACCAAAAAATAGTGCTCCAGGTGATTTGGTGGTTTGGTTGCGTAATTTGGTGATAACGAAGTTTACGAAAGGCAGACAGATATTGGGTTTTTTAACTAGTACTTTTCGATAGCAATTTTAGGCGATTAGCTACCGCTTACGATGTAACATGCTAAAAAAAACCCATTTAGTGAGGTTTTGATTATCATTTTTTTCTAATAAGTTTTGTAAAAATACCCGTTACCGACTTACTTGGATAGGCAAGACAGAACTTTCAGTGGTTTCAAGATCCATCCTGAAACCGCTGAAAGTTCTGTTCCCATGAAAAATCCGAAATGATTGTAATATATGACGCTGATTTTTCAAAAGTTTTCAATCTGAAAAAAATCCTGTAATTAATACATATAAGTATTACATTCTCCCCGAAAGTTTGAATATCCCTTAAAATAAATATATACTATTTGGTCTTAAAATTTGTAGGAACAGAGCTTTTATGAGCGATACTTAAGGTGATACGACAAATTGAAATGGACAAGTTTGAGTACGTGCATTGAATTTCAAACTACTTGTGACTGAACATAGCCCTAAGTTTTGTTCTAATTTTCGCTTTTTCAAAAAATAGTCATAAAGTAGCCTGCAAATAAACGAAATAAGCACAAAAATATCGTCTTTTTTTACGTTAGTAGTGGTGCAATTTTATACAAATACGTCACTTTTGATTAGGTTTCCAGCTACGTTGCCAAACCGTGCGTGCAAGAACAGTACATACATGCCAAAACGGGACAGCACTATATCAAGACGCGTGACGTTCCCACTTCGTGCGACTTTATTTGAATTTACAGAATTTTCAACAAATATAATCTAAACATATAATAAAGCTGTAACCGGTCGGTGTCTGTACATTGAAGATAATTGAAAAAAAATAGTTATACAAAAATCATGTTTTAAAAAAACTGATTTACTGTTTGTCTGTCGGTATGTTTGTTCGTTATAGACTCGAAAACGGCTGAATCGATTTGTCTACAGTTTTTTACTAACATGCTGGTGCATTTTAAACTGTATATATATTTCAATCGGTTCGTAAATAAAAAAGTTATGTTCATTTTAAACCAAGTGGTCATCGATATCCGCTGGATATGAACTGGATGGCGCTGTATTTACTTTTTATCTCAAAATAATGCGAGCGAAGCCGCGGGCGTCCACTAGTAATATCATACATTTTGGCTTTGTGTTGCCAGGATGAAACTGTGTACATATTTTATGTACTAGTACGTTTTTATCTACATGTAAACTATGTATGGAAAAAAATATTATATTATACTATGAGGCAAACGTATGTTCAGCTAACAGTGACTAATGAGTTGTTACTGTTACTTACGAATGATTTTTTTCAAGGCGTTTCGTGTGTACTGAATTGTGTAAAACAAGAAGATAAAAGCGAAATCTCCGATTTCGCTTCTCCGAAAGTCCGATTTTTATTTTAGCATCCAAAATGTATTCTTACAAAATGTCTTTACTAATGTCAGTTTATCTGTTCAAGTGTATAATTTTAGATACGGTAGTATACCCAATTTGAATTGAGTTACGGCAACACTGGAAATTAATTGATTTCTGACGTTCTATATCGTTGAACGTTTACATGTACGTGTCAGAAATTTGTCTACTATTGTGTATTCTGTGGCGCAGCAAAAATTTTATGAAAAAACTCGATTTCTCTAAATTTTAGTAATATTATGGTTTCAAAGATGTTTGTCGCATGTAAAAAACAAGGGGTCAAACTCGCGGTTTAACTTAAACCAGTCTTTTTGGCTCCAGTTTCTTTAAAATAAATAATTACGCCGATCTCAGAAAAACAGCACCATCTTTCGGCTCGCGGTGCTTAGCTAAAGGCTGCGTTTAGCCTTAAACACTTGCTTCCTAGCTTGATAGTAGCGACACTAATTTGCCGCTGGATTCGCTAGTGTGATGTGGGATACACAAATAATCGGTGACTTATTTAACATTGCGATCCAAAGTGACTCGGCTTCCAACACAAAGAATACTCACTAACAGTTCTTAAGCCACTTTTACCAGATAGTCAATCTTCTTATTTTTTATTTTTTATCTAAATTTTGTTTATGTATTTAGTTCAATTAATCATAATCGTGTGCGAGTTGGCGTAGCTGTAAGATGCTCTTATTGAAATGGTAAAAATAAATAAAAAAATAAAACTGTCTGTATTCCTCAGAGAGGCGGGTGAGCCCGGCGGCAGCCTAGCTTCGTTCCTGATCGAGCGCGCCTGCAGCAACTGCGTGCTGGCCAACTACCTGTACTGGTACCTGCTCATCGAGTGCGAGGACCAGGTACATACATTTCTTCTTATCGAATGAGAGTGGCCAAATCTGGAGTCGAGAGTGTACCAAGCCCTAAGGGCCTCTGACGTGGCTTAACCACTGCCGTACTATGACAAATAGCGGCAATCTGGTGGTTGTTTGGAAAAATCTTAAATATCTTAAAAAATCTTAAGTTGTTCTGCTATAACTCCTCCGCCCCTGGTTCTAACTAGACACGTCAGTCTAATTTAGTGTCCACATTAGAGTCAATATTTGACACAGTAGTATCAAGTCCTTAAGAGGGCATTATAAAGTATCCTGAAACTGTGTAACCTATTGGACAAACCAATTATTTCGTTTCCAGGAAGGCGTGCAGGACCCGCCGGCGCGGCGCATGTACCTCGACGTCATGCGGACGTTCTCACATCGACTCGCTAAAGGTAAGACCAACGCAGAGCCATTGTTATTTAAGGCTGATTAAAGTGATTAATACCTTACCAAGATTTCTGTCATATGTACGACTAAATTTTCCATTAAAAATAGTTATCCCAATTTTTTCCATTATAAAATAACTACACTAAGTTTATTGTAGCTACATTACAGTAAAGCATTACCGGAACATGTCTTGGGTCAGTTAGTCAGTTGTGTTGTGCCTAACACTCAATAACTTTTACTTATTTGGCCCAATTTTGTGCTTATCTTCAGTTATTCTGTGTTATCTTAATTATATTTGAATATATGAGTTTCCCCTCGCAGGTAACTCGGAGCACCAGCGCACGCGCTCGTTCCTGGCGCGGCAGCAGGTGTTCATAGACAAGCTGGTGAAGCTCGTGAAGACGGTGGCGCGCGAGAGCGGCAACAGGAACAAGAAGGCAGAAAGGCTGCAGCAGCTGCTCGCAGGTATACACTATGTAGTTTGATTAATAGTCAATAATCATTCATAAATATATCGTGAATCACCCACAAAATAAATACATTGGGAAAGTTTTCTTGGGCAAGTGACATTGTGAAGGGTGCTCAGATCCTTCTACGGAAAGCACATTGTATTGCATTTTGTACTTATTATGTTATGATTATTATTCGATATTTATCAGCAAGTACCTACGCCGCCGGTTGAGGCTATAACCTATTTAAATATTACTTATCCTACTAAATACCTACGATTGTAAGTTAATATACTTAATTCTTGCTTAATTGTTACCAGATCCAGACGCGTTCAAATTCAACTTCACAAACTTCGAGCCGATGCCCTTCCCTCTCGACCCCAACGTTACAATAAAAGGAATCGTCGCTAAAAAAGCAAGCCTATTCAAATCTGCACTGATGCCCTCTAAACTCACCTTTCTAACAACAGAGGGCGTTGAATACGAAGCCATATTTAAACACGGCGACGATCTCCGACAAGACCAGTTAATTCTACAAATGATAACATTAATGGATAAATTATTACGACGGGAGAATCTAGATCTAAAACTGACTCCATACAAAGTGTTAGCAACGAGTTCAAAGCACGGGTTCCTTCAGTTTATAGAGTCGGTGACAGTTGCCGAGGCGCTGGCGACAGAGGGCAGTATACAAAACTTCTTTAGGAAGTATAATCCGTGTGAAGGCGCCCCCTATGGGATCAAACCGGAAACTATGGACACGTATATAAGAAGCTGTGCTGGGTACTGTGTCATCACTTATTTGTTGGGTAAGTTATTGAATATTCAATTTATTAATAAATTTGTGTCGCTTCAAATTAATAGATGATTTTTAATTCAATTAATAGATTGCGGTACTCCATTTGTCATAGCGCCATCTATCATTCCACAAACGGTTGTAATATGGTTACGCTAATATGATTACTTTTTCTTATAAATAATTTAAGAAATATTCATAAATAATCAAAATATTAAACTTTAGTGATTCTTTTTTATAAAACTACTTCTTATTCTTACCTTTTTAAGCGCCGATTTTTCATTGGTCAAGAAACAAAACCGATTAATTATTCCACTGATAGCAAAATTCTCTGTTTTTCAATGGTCAAATACAGTGAACTTACATATACTAGAGTAGTAATGACAACAAACGATTCTCAGAAATGCGTAACCACTTGATAGTTCAAAAGACGTAGCTTTGAAACCGATACATTATGCCAAAGTAAACTATATTTGTCTCGTTTCTTCCAGTCATTAACTAATTACCGTAGAAGTGAGACAAGACATTGCTGGCGTGAAACGGACAGAGTTGCCAGTGGCGAGAAATAATTTCCCCAAAATAAATGAACGATTAAATGTATTTAATTGCTTTGGTGTGATTAATGTTATATATTCTGAACAGAATATAATAAAACTGTAACGGAAGCGTGTATGGTACTTACCTACATTGAAAATATTTAGAAAAGGCTGTAGTAAATGGATTTTGATATGAATAAAAGGCAGATTTTTATTTAAAAAGCTAGTAAATAATAAAGATCTAAGATATTAACAAGTTATGTAGATAGAAATAAAAACAAAAAGTGCGTTATTGTGCGTTATTGTATAAAGATAAAGATAAAAGATAAAGATAAAGAATCTTTATTGATAATGTAAAGTTGTAACATACATAGGTATAGGTATAAGTACTAATATCACAGAATATGCTACACAAATTACAATATCTCGTCAAATTGAATTTATAACATTTAGTTTTTATAAAATTTTAGAAGTTACATATGTCTAGTTTTATTAATCAAATAATGAAAATTTTTGTTATTAAAATCATGTTAAACATAATAATAGGTATGTAATCATACATATATTAAACTGCAGGGTGTTAAAGTGATTAAACACCGCTGCGTAACATAAGTTTGTTGTAGAATTGTCTTTTACTCTCTTTCTTATAGCTTAAGGTGAACATTTTACATTCGTGGTACAATCTTATCTTAACATATTTGTGAATTATCGCGTTAATTAACAAAAGAGAATGATCCATCTGTAATGATGACACGTTTTAATAAAATACTACTACTTCTCGTTATGATTGAGTATATTACAGACGTTGCCGAAATTTTATTCATAGACAATATGATCAAAATTATTCAAACTTACTTGTGAAAAGTAACGCCACTTGCTTTATCATCCTTTTCAGACCGCGATACACAATTTTTAACAGCACATTTCACCATTTTGAATTATTTTAACGGACGCGTCACGCTTACTTAATGTCAAGCAGGCAACTGACGTCAGATATGGCTGCAGCCATATACGAAGTGTCAACGCGTCGCTGCCGTAAACTGCCAATCTAGTACTTGTACATATAATATCATTGGTCAAATAGCATTTACCAAAAGTTTATTGTCAGTTTAATTTTTACTGATTCCGTAATCGAACCTACTTCCCAGGTGTTGGAGACCGTCACCTGGACAACCTGCTCCTCACGAAGTCCGGGTGTCTATTCCACATCGACTTCGGTTACATACTGGGCCGCGACCCCAAGCCCCTCCCCCCTCCCATGAAGCTGTCCAAGGAGATGGTGGAGGCCATGGGAGGGGTGCACTCCGAACTGTACCATCAGTTCCGGAAACAATGTTACACGGCCTTCTTGCATTTGAGAAGGTAAGTCACCAAGCAAAACAACCAGTAATGTCTATTCTTGTTCTACAATTTATCGGTACTCTACGCAAGTGTGCCAAATCATGGACTGTTTTCTTACATTCAATCAATCAATCAATGCTTTATTGTACACCAGAAAACAATTACAATAATATACAGTAACATTAGTTAACCTAAGGTACATTTAAGCAGGTAAGCCACCAAATTCGTCATTCATAGTATGCACAACGTAATGTCTGCTATTGAACAACAATCTAGCAGTTCTCTACACTAGTGCACTGAATCAGAGACTTTTCGGTAGTCCATCCATAATTGAAAGGGGGAAATATGAAGTTGAGACAGCCATACTAGTTACTAGTAGACCTGGCTATATACCACATCGCCTTCGGTTACATCCTACGACCCCAAGCCCCTCCCCCCTCCCATGAAGCTGTCCAAGGAGATGGTGAAGGCCATGGGAGGGGTGCACTCTGAACTGTACCATAAGTTCCGGAAACAATGCTATATACGGCCTTCTTGCATTTGAGAAGGTATGTTACTATCGTCTGTACGGCATAGATTTGTTCTAAGTTTAGAACAGCCTAACCAAAACTGCAAGAATCTCTGATGTCGTAAACTATGATATATTTTTTGTGTCAGGAGATAAATATGTAGACATAAAGTAAGTAGTAAGCTTAATAAAGTAAGCCTAATATGACTTGTAAGAAGGATCAAGGATGTAACTTTGTATGAGACAGGCGAACTTTATTATAAACCGTCCTTTGATATAGGACTCAATACAATTACGATCACCCAAGATCCCTAATTTAAGTACAGTGCACGTAGAAGACGAAATACGAGTATAATTCTAATCTTCTTATCGAAGCCAGCAAGCAAGTTTGTAATTATATTCTACATTAATAGGTAAAAAAATTCTATGTTGTTTAACAAAATGTAATAAAGAATAACAACAATTCCTTCCTTCCCCCCAGACACGCGAACCTGGTGTTGAACCTGTTCTCCCTGATGGTGGACGCGTCTGTTCCGGACATCGCGCTCGAACCGGACAAGGCGGTCAAGAAGGTGCAGGACAAACTCAGGTATCACCTAACGCAATGAACTAATTATAATTTAGGCTCTAATTGTTCCTAGAACATTTCCTTTCTTTCTTATCGAATGACAGTGGCCAACTCTGGTGTCGAGAGTTTATCAAGCCGTTCTAAGGGCCACAGACATGGCTTAACGACTGCCGTACTAAACAAACAGCCGGAACCTACAATTTAACGTGTCATCCGACCCATGGAATACCACTTTTCGGTCACCCATCCAAGGAGTGACCGCGTCGACCTTTGCTTAACATTGGTAACCGCAAGCGATTGCCTCCGCTAGCTGAGCTACGGACGCTTCGATGATTGTAAGAGTCTAAGTAAGGGATTTTATGTAATTATTATCTCATTGAGGAACAGAAGATCGTCAAGGTCCTCAAGGCGCAAAAAGCCAGTGTCAAAGTTGGCGGTGGTGGCAAGAAATCTGCGAAGTAAATGGTAGGCTAAAATAAAATCATGTTTATCTCATTCCAGGCTGGACCTGGGCGACGAAGAAGCGGTGCACTACCTACAGAACCTTCTAGACATGTCTGTGACGGCCGTGATGGCGGTGCTTGTGGAACAATTCCACAAGTTCGCGCAGTACTGGCGGAAATGAGAGTAGATGGAGTTACTAACAGCGCCATCTAGCGCCTGCCCAACACAAACTAAAGGAACTGACATCTATCGGGAACTTGTGAAATTACTGGTCTTCTGTTATTTTCTGGACGAGTTGTATCATTTTACAACAAGACAAGGCTATTTCGTGAAATGGTTTCTTACAAACGCCGATTATTTTGTATAAAAATCGCCTTGTGTTGTAAAGGATATGAAATAATTTTCTGGTGTTTTTTACACCTACAGTTTTTTTTTCTATAGCATGTAGTAGGTGAAACTACATAATACATTATCTAATTATTTTTTATTAAGTATCAAATTTTTTATTTCTTTTTTTATGCTCTGGAAATTCAACATTTGATGTCTGAATCGACAATGATTTGAATTTTTTAAATTTACTTGTACCTTTGTCCATATAAATAACATTATGTATTTCCAAGGCTTTATAAAATGATGAAAAGTATTTAAAGGTGTCTGTTGTAGCTTTTTTATGCATGTAATAATGTAAAGTTACTTGTGCATGTGTAATCCAAGTTTTGTACTGTGATATCAAGTAATTAAATAAATCTATTTTGAATTAATAAATGTGATTTTATTACAAAATAAATAGTACAAAAAGGATACAAACGGTAGATAGAATATGAATAATTCATAAGCTTTATAACATTTAAAAATACAGATTCTGAATCATAGGTTATATGGTCATAGGTTATCTTACAACTATGTTTAGGTAGGCTTTGTAATATCAAATTATGTACTTAGATCTTTTATTTTAATAAAATATAGTTGCTACCATCTAATTAGAAAGCTGTGAGCTTTAGATTTGTTACAAAATATGTATAAGTCATTAAGTCATTATTAACAATACACTAATCCTTTACACAAAAGTTTAAGTGAACACATAAGATAAACAACTTATATGCTAGCTGCAATGAGATCCCCTCCATTAGCTATACAATCACTGGCCACATATATCTTGCTTCCTGTGGCTGTCTGTACAACATCACATGCAGCTATTTCTGCATAGTTCACTCCACCAATCACATACACTAACACAGATTTGGGCTTCAGAGGAAACATGTTACACATATTCGGCTCGGATTTCACCAACTTTGTGAGACTTTTAGCATCTTTACAGCCAAATTCTAAGTCACTAGATAGCTTTAGATTGGAAAGCTTTTCGTTAAATGTCTCCATTCCGTCTTTGAGTTTGTCTTTGACTATACCTCCCACTTTTAAGTCAGTCAGTGCTGATAATTTTGTGAGGACTTCAGATAGAGAGTCTGATGTCAATATTGCATTACATAAGACAGCAACTAATGGGACATAACCACCATTGAAAACATATCCAGGTGATGATTTACCTACTTTTTCAGGCTGAGATGGCAGTTGCTTTAGCTTATTTGCTGTTGTCTGAAATTCAGTCTGCCATTTGGGTAGTCTATCACTTAGATTTCCTAATGATGACATGTTGAGCGACAGTTTTACATTTGTTGGTTGAACCAACAAACCTGCATTTATGAGGTTCTGGAAAATGTACAAATATTTGTACCCAAAAGCTATTAAGTACTTGCTGACTAGTGAGTTATATTCCTCATAGGACAGTCCTTGTGTAAGACTCAATAGACACATCAACCGTAAACTGTTGAACATGTGAATGTCTGTACCAAAGTTTTCATCTACAAATGCAAAGTTTGACTTCTTATTTCTATTGTTGAGCATTTCTGTTTCAGTGTCTTTTAGATTTTCAAACTTGTTGCTCATTTCTGATATTATAGTTTCACAGGCGAGCACATGATTGACTAGGTTCTGTTTGAATAATGCCACTTTTTGTAATTTTGTTTCTACATAATGTTTGATTGCTTGTATATTGAGAGCTTTTATATCCTCACTTTTTAGAAGCTTTGCCTTTGAACTCAACACACTGAGTACTTCAGAGAAGTGCCTGTGTTTTATTTCTCCATACAAATTATCAATAGAGCTGTCTAAAGTCATGACAGTGTTTTTACTTGAACCAGCATCATCTTCTAAGCCAAAATCAAGTTTTCCTTTCTTTAATTTAGTCTCTTTCACATTGAGGTCTAAATGTCCACAGTTAATGCTGAATATCTCACTGAGCAACCCACTGTATGTGGCAGGAGTGAGTAAATTTGATGCATAATCCTGACTTCTGTCAATCAGGATCAATGCTCCAATTTCCTGTGAAGGTTTAGTATCTACAAAATCTCTTGCATAAGTTTCATTGTACATTTCCATTGTGTCTAACACACTGGCTGACAATTTCCCTAGTGCAAATATTGCTTTAGGTCTTCCTGTTACATGAAAGAGGCTCCATAGTGACATAGCAACACTACCTAGTAGTGAATTGTTTTGTTCAACATACAGTTGCTTATACAAGAATGGTAATTCTAAGCTAAGAAGTTGCTCATCTAAAGACATTAATTCCCAAGCAAAAGTGTGCAGCTGTACTATACCATATAGGCCCCTACTTTCCAATATAGAGTCATAATAGTTCAATACTTTAGGTACAATAATAATATGGAAGCAGTTTAAGTCAGCCAGAGTAGAGTTCTGACTAATTACTGAAGCTATCTGGTCGAGAACACATTTGTACTTGTTGATACAGGCAGGTATGAAGTAAACCCTGTTTGTATTCGCTGTCGGCCCAAGTTGAGGGTCCATTTTATATATTTTGTCGATGCCATATTGCCTGGAACGCAAACAGGTCATACATTTATTATCATCATAATGAAACAGTAAGGTTAAATGAATTGGTAAGTATAGAAATGATTACCTAAGCCAGCTAACTCCACAGATTCTCTCCAAAGGTTTGATGAGAGACGGATCAATAATTAAATCCTTTTTGTCGCCGCATTTGGCTAAAATACTCTCTAACTTGCACTGAGATATCAAACTCAGTGAACCAAGTTTTAGTGGCAATGGCTGGTGATCCATGATTCACACACTCAACAAGATCTATGTTAAATTAAGGAAGTTCAGACACTATTTCCATACATTCTCTTGAGCAGTTATCATAGAAAACAAATATTTTAAAAATTATATTTATGATATTATGATCCTCCCTTCCTCAACGTCTACGTCCACAAATCGTCCACAAATCAACAACAAATAATGACAACCAGCTGATTTATGACAATGATAAACATACATTTTAGACAGCTATCATTATAATTGCCATTAATGTACAAGCTTCCGCTAAAAATGGGAACATTGCCAGTTCAGAATAAAATACTACGTTTATCATGACCTCAAGAATAGCCTAAATTAATCTAAAAGTTAATCTTCCTGAGACGTATAGGATTCTAAATCTCCAGAGTATGTTGACTTAATGCTAAATATTAATATATTTGCTAAATAATTTAATTGCATGTCCTTGAATTTCATTTCCGGTCATGCGTAGTTGCAGTTGCCGCGCTTGCAACTCTGCTCGCTCTGTCTCCCTCCGCCCCTCACCGCGGAGTTATCTCTCGTCGACGATTTTCGCGAAATAATTGAAATGGCTTCAAGAATGATCAGGAAAATTGTAAGTTTATAGACCAGAGTTTTTACTAAAGTGAATAACGTGTTTTCGCATGCTATCCCAATAATCGACGCCTCAGAAGGCCCTTCTCCTTTTTGTCCTGTCGTCCAAAAATAGACGTAGTATAGTTATGTCGAGGAATTACATAAAAGTGCTTTTGGAGCCTTTTCGTGAGAGTAAAGTGCTGGGATCGTTGCTGAAGTGGCTGGAGCCGGGCGCCAGTGACAGCGCCGGGGCCGCTAAGGGTGGGAAAAATGAGGTTAGGGGCTTTTATTTTGTGATTTTTTTGTTTGGTTTGGAGGTTATGTGATCGGATTTTTCTGGTTGGTGGCAGGTGCCAGCGGCCCGAAGCGGCGCCGCCCAGTACAGCACCGGCGTGAGGAGGGTGACCCTGATCCCCGGCCATGGAATCGGCCCGGAGATCACAGTGGCCGTGCAGAAAATCTTCGAAGCAGCCAAAGTGCCCATTGAATGGGACGAAGTTGATGTCACAGCTGTTAGGGTAAGTTAGTGCAATCTTGAATAAAAACTCGCTCGTTTTAAGAGGAAAAGTGATTCTTACGGTACTTAAGATGTAGCTGTTTAGTTTTTTGTGTTGTGGTGAAGAACATTGACTGTATGCTCTGGTTTTTACCAGTATGACTAATGCTGCGCGACAGTTGCTTTTTACTTAAGTTACCATTCATCTTGCATATCTATAGAATTCTTATAAGAGGACATTTCCATTTACTTTATTTGTACCCGAGAAATTTATGATCCATAAGAAATTGCAGTAATTTAAAATGTGAGCATTGAACTAAAGGATAAAAGCATGTTTCTCCTTGTGCCATTTACACTGATATTATAGATGTAAGCAGGTCATGTACACACCAGTACAATATCAGACTTAACCAACTGAAGTACCACTTACCTAATATATTTTTCATTTAGATTCTAGTTTATTATTATTGTCTCAGTAGCTGCATACCTAATTGAATGTACTTTGCCATTATGTTTACTTGTTACTAATTACAGTCTTATTAGCTTCTTACAGTAAATACTAAAAAAATAACTAAGTAGGTACTACTGTTCAATATCCTTACATTATAGATCATCATTTTTCATTATTAGCTTATTTATTATCCATCCTGTCAATAAATTACAACTTAGGTTTTATCCACACACAGACACTGTAAAAAGTAGCAAACTTCTTTCATGTCTTAAAAAACAACTTAGCTAAACATGTCTTCAAATTCTTTCTCAAAAAATCTTTAAAGACAAAATGCAAGAGACATTATCAAAACCTAACTCCACTATTTCAGGGACCCGATGGCAAGTTTGGCATTCCCCAGAAGGCTATTGACTCTGTAAACGAGAACAAGATTGGTCTGAAGGGACCCCTCATGACCCCCGTGGGCAAGGGCTATAGGTCCCTCAACTTGGCGCTGCGGAAGGAGTTTGACCTGTATGCCAATGTCAGGCCTTGCAAGAGCTTGGATGGGTAAGTTGTTTTAATAGTAGGTAATCATTATTCATTGATAAAACTAATTTAGTTACATTCCACAAAGTTGCTTTTAAAACAATTTAATTAACAGTGAATTAAACTTACACAGACATACAAAGAATTCATAAATGAATCTTTGTTAATTGATCACTATGATGCTCAAAAATATTATCACTAAACTATTTAATAAAATTATATACAGCAAGAGCACAAATTACAGTGAATGTTCAAAGTCTTAGTAATCAGTTAGGTCACATCAGATTCAAGAGCATTGTACCTGGCATCATAGATCCATTACAATACAATAGGCAGTAGCTTAGTTTTGATTCTTCATAGATTAGTCATATATCAGACCAATGACCTATACTTACTGTTATTGTGCTAAAGTCCATGTTATATAACATTATGTACACCATAGATAAAGCAATATTATGGGTTATGGGTCAACATGCTTCATACACATATGTACATACATATAAACTGATAGTAGCCATGAAATGTAAATAGTGCTGATAAATGCAGGCTAGACACTGTCTGGAGGAACGCATTTAATGTATTTGTAGAGTTTAGTAAACTGATATTTATATAATTTGAATGAGATTGTCTTCAGGTACATATTATTATTATTTATTATTTGTACATTATTATTATTATTTATTTTTAGTTTATTTATTTATATTTTGTTTTAAGTACCACATATTTATACATTAATGTATTTTATCTACACTAATGTTGTAACATTCTACTTATGTTTCCAATACTTGACTTATAATTACTACTGTTATAGCGCAGACAACAAAACACTCATTTTAAGCAATTTCACATGATGGTATAATATCCACATCGATATCGTAATATCTCATTATAACATCAATAAAACGCGACCAACCTGATTTGCAGGGCCAATCAGGTTGGTCGCGTTTTATTGATGCGCGCATAGCTACGCTCTCATTGGTTAGATTTTAATGGCGGCAAAATCACTGTGACAATACACGTACGCGTGAATTTAATTTAATAAATTAAGAGTTAAAATGTTACAACATTAGTGAAGATAAAGTAGTGTATGCAACTGCATATAACACGGGTATTAAAACACTCGTTACTATTATGAAACTCGCTGCGCTCGTTTCATAAACTCACACTCGTGTTTTAATACCCTTCATTATATGACAGTTGCGTAAACTACTATTCTGGTACCTGCCCATCCAGAAACCTTTAACCTTATCAATAGACTTTGCGAGTAGTTTGATAACTCTTAAGATCATTGTTGGTGAGTCTTATATGAACTTAGTAAAGGCATGTTCTATATTCGATTACAGAGTTGCTTGTGTAGGATTTGCTAAGTATTACACATACTGGTACAGCTATCATAAATATGCCATAGAATATTATCTAACACTACTCTGACAGCTCACATTCTCACATACCTACTTGTTAAAGTTGTTAATTGATACCGTACTCAGTGGCATTTACTGCCACTTATCTAGGCTGTTGTATTGTGTCTCAGGGCTATCACATCTGCAGGATGGATAGTGTTACCTTTTTCATTAATTGAAGTAATTTAACAATTAACACAAAATTTAACAGTTAAGAAACATCTAGATTTTATCTGTAGATGTTAGAAACATATTGATACATGTGTGTGTATGTGAGTTTTATGTAAGAAAAGATAAACAAGTAAAAGATGGGATAAGGTAATTAAAATGGATCAACTAAAATACTAAAACTTGTGTTGTCTTGTACATGTCCTGGTGTTGGTTTCAGATATACCTACGTGTGGTAAAACTAAAATATTCGTAAAACAAAAAAAAAAAAACAGAATACAAAATTTTATTTCGATACCAGCGTTGGTTTTCAACACATCACGCGACATTGGCAAAATTGCGGCCATACCGCAGAGGCACAACCAAGATTAGAATAGAAATCAAATTTCAAGCTTTTATAAAATAAGAATTTACTAAATTATGTACTTAAATGTCAGATTTATCAAATAACAAAAAACTAATCAATAAAATGAACCGCCTATTTTAAAGTTTCGTAAAAAATCTCCAATAAACGTGGAAGGCATACCTCTATACCTTATCAATACGTGAGGCGTCGCGCCTGCCTATTGCACGCTATCATATCGGCACTCGATAGCTTGATAACCCTGACGCGTAGCAAAGTCAATGACATACAATCTGGTTATCACAGCGCCTGTATGTATAGCGTAGTGATACTAGTAATCTAGCTTATCAAGGCTCTGTGTAGCACTAGTGGTGCCCTGAGGGTTACTTTGCGGAATAATTTAATGAATAATCATCGTCTAACTAATGTTATAAAGGTACAAATATTGGTGTGTTTGTATGTTTCTACTTATACTCATTTAAAACAGCTAAACTAAAAAGAGACCCTGGGTTTACAGATAGGCTGCTTTTTACCTCTGTCTGATGAGAGTAATATATACCACATATTGCTTAAAATAGAATAAGAAATCTTTAACAAGACTAGTCGACAAAACATACTATAACTTAACTTATCTCTCTTTTTTTAACACGGAATAGGCTTCCATTTGACAACAGCCTGCCTGATGTTAAGCAGAACTGTAGTCTATGTTTGCTACTCGTAGTATCCAGAAACTGGCTTACTATCTGTGTATAGTTAAGATCGTCAATTTATTAAATGCATGCATAGGACAAACAAAAGTAAGAAAGATGAAGGATGAAAGGAAAAATAGTATGAAGCGCGAAAGTGCGAGAAGCATAAAAGTGAGAAGTAGAATGAATGAGAAAGAAAATAAGGCCCCCGACATTGTCCGGGATCAGATATATTAAAAAAAAAAAAAACTGGCTTACATAATCACAAACTTTCACTTTTAATATATATTGTTATTACGAAAAATAAAAACACGCAAAAGCAACGCAATGATCCATCATTACAATCAAATCTCTGATTGTAATATAGATTTTGAGGTGTTTTCCGACCAAATAACACTATCAATCTTATTACTGGATCGAGCCAGATTGTTAACAGAACTTATCATAACAATGTATTATGGTAATACTTCATACTTTGCTTATCTGTTCCATATATTGTCTTCATAAAAATCTTTAAAAAAGATATTGTTTTGGTACTTAATTGATAAACAAACAGAAAAAAATACAAACTAGGATTTCCGTACCTATTTTTTTAAGTCTTTATTTATATAAAGTAGTTTAGTCAAACGTTAATTAATTGCTTAAAATTAATAAGTTTTATTTTGTTATCTTAGAATTCGACTTAGTGTTAGACATGCTTAAAATCCAGTGTAGATAAAGATGAAATTAGTATAGAATACTTGAGAAAAGTTTTATGTGTTATCAGTCTGTAGTCAAGGCCGATGAAATCTACTGACGTTTTGCGTCATACGCATTGTACGCGTTGAATAGGAAATGTAGCAGTAGGATGGGCATATATTTCTGAATGGAGTGGGGCTGTTACAAAATTGATTATTATTATGAAAATAACCTACTACTAAATTTTAAAGAAAATACTACGTATAAAACTGTTTCATGTGCAATTTTATGGCATCCTAAAGTAGTTCTGTCTGATGATGGAAACAGAAAGGAAACATAACGGCTCGTAGACAATACAAGATAATCAAATCTACAAGTTCCTTCAAACATTGGCTTTCCGTATGTGTACCTATGTGTGTTCATGTTCACACGGAATTCTTAGTCACCATAAATGTGTCAATATTATTATTATTATTTCAATAGGGGTAAAACAAACATACACGTTTGTAAAGGGAATAAGTACATAAATATAAATTTACACTTGATTGACTTGCTCTCAAATGGGGCTGCTGTAACCGCCGAGTTACAACGTATTTTTTTTTTATATCTATAATCTCAAATCTTATTCTAGCATACTATTTTTCCTGTATTTTTTTTTATTTAACTGTACAACATCCAATCAAAACTATTTGATTGCTTGATTCTCAAACTCGCCCAACTATTGATCCATTCCTTGTTCCAGCATCAAGACCCTGTACGACAACGTAGACGTGGTGACAATCCGCGAGAACACGGAGGGCGAGTACTCTGGCATCGAGCACGAGATCGTGGACGGAGTGGTGCAGAGCATCAAGCTCATCACGGAGGAGGCCTCCAAGAGGGTCGCCGAGTTCGCCTTCCAGTTCGCACAGGAGAACAAGCGGAAGAAGGTCACCGCTGTGCACAAGGCTAACATTATGTGAGTAGATGTGATGAGTAGATGTCCTTATGCTAAGAAATCCCTGCCTACTCCCTGTTCCCCGCGAAATACAACCTTGCGATCTTCAAAGCGAGAGTGATCGGTTCTAACTGGGTAAGCACGTTCCATCCTAGACCGTAATGATTGCTTACCATCAGGTGACTTACGGCCCATTACTTGTAAAAAAAAAGATCTCCATAAAATGAAACTGGAGAAATTTGTAGTGTTTTTCCGCTGCGACTAAAACACAACAAAAAAAAAAGCATTACGCATCGGAAAAACACTACAAATTTCTCCAGAGTTTCATTTACAATGGATTTCCGCAAAGTAACGCCTGTTTCAATATCTTAGATCTCCATAGTCTCTTTATATCCAGATATTATGACCGTCATAAAAGTCGACAAAGTTCCATAAAAAATACATTACGTAGATTAATATTCTAGTACAGGCATGTGCCTCCATCACACCGTCGACTGTGTCAGTCGGGTGTCAGATGAAAAGAATTGCTGATCCAAATGCAATAAATAAATTTTAAATTTAAGTCGCAGTATTGAAATAATGCAAGATGACACTTGCTGCTAGAAAGATCATAAATGTCTGTCTCATTAAAAAGAAAACTAAATATGTCCTTGCTTCATTTGTTTGAAGTCACAGTTGAGTGTAATACTTTTAACAAAAAAATATTTAAGTATAATATTATAGTGTTTGTAGGAAGCTATCATTTCTACTATCTATTCAATACTATTCATAATTCAAATCACATGAACAGCCACTCAAGTCCTTGATCACCATAAGTGGGTTGGTACAGATAAATGCATGCTATCAAGTTACGTCTGCATTCGTAATGATAAAGTGCATACTACACAGTACTCGTAAAATAAATCTACGAGCGGACGACATGAGAACTAAAATGTTGGTTAAAATATTAGCTTTGAAGTTTATAAGTGCTGCTACTAGTTCTGTGCAAAGTTATCTTGTATAGTGTCCGGTGACTCGCGCTGTCAGTGCCGCATTGCGTCACGGCTGTTATCAAAGTCTTGTACCTACGTCATGTTGACGAGGAATTTGTGACTTTTGCTACACTTTGACCGAGAAACTTATGCACATCTTTGATTGGAACTTTCCAGTTTTTTTTTTAGGAAAATCGGAAAACATTTTTGGTTTAGGTTTATGATTGATTCGTTTAGCGTTGAGTTTATGATGTTGCTTGTATGTTTGAAGCCCGCTTAATCTGTTGATAAATAAAATATCAAATATGTATATGAATCCATTTTTGATCACTCTCAATAACTTATCCTGTTGATCTTGTACAAAGTGTTTTGCTTGTACTTTTAATAGTATAAATAGTGTTACTTTGGAATACCCTGAGACCTTTGTTTTTTTTTTGTGAATTAAAATCAAAAATCAAAATCATCAAACAGATCAGGAAATGATCCTTTCAGTGGTATCCTGGTTTGATCCCCACACACCACTGTATGTTTGTTTAATGTTTACCTTGTACATTGCAGAAGTATGTTAGACGGTTTGTTTTTGCGTTGCCATTGCGAATGACGAGTACCCAGACATCAACATTTTGATCACTTTGACTAAACTATTATTTCCAATACTACCCTGTTTTCCCATTAGGTAACACTACCAAAAGTCATTGTTTTTTTAACTTGAACAGGTTTGCTCTTAACCATAGTTTGCCTGATAGCAAGCAAAGGCTATGGCCTAAGATGAAGTGTGCTTACCCGATAAGAACCGATTCACTCCCGCTTTGAAGATCGCTGGATTATAGTGCGTTATATTTATTGGTTCGATCCTCGTGCAGTATGATATTATTGCATTATTTGCTCAGTATTCTTTGTCTATCCACTGCAGGCGCATGTCGGACGGCCTGTTCCTGCGCTGCTGCCGCGACATGGCCAACAAGTACCCCGACATCAAGTTCGAGGAGCGCTACCTGGACACCGTCTGCCTCAACATGGTGCAGGACCCCTCCAAGTTTGATGTGCTTGTGAGTATCGGAAATTATGATGTATATGACAACTAAAATTAATATTTGAACACATAATAACGTAGAACTCAGGTTTTTGGTGGTACTGGATTGCTTCCCATTTTAACTCGACGAAAACTAAATCGTTTTCGTTAAATAAAAAAAAATAGCAGGAAATTGATTTGGTTCCATCTTGAGTCGTATTTATTACTATAGGTACTTATTATGATCGTCATTCCGCCCCAAAATTGGTTCTTTGGATTAAAAAAAAGGTTAGTAATAACCACCTTGTGTGCTAGTGGATGGCTGCGGTTTCGCTCACGTTAGTTTTTTATTGGTTAAGAAGAATGTAAGCCTATGACATTTAATTTAACATTTAAGCTAAAGAAGAAATTGAATTGAATTGTCACTTTTTGTATCGTTGCTGCGTGTAAGCATAAAAAACAGACTAACAAAAATATTTTCTTGTATAAAAAACAGACTACACCACTCGGTCCATCTACTAATATAAGTATGTGTGTGTTTGCAGGTGATGCCCAACTTGTACGGCGACATCATGTCGGACATGTGCTCGGGGCTGGTGGGCGGGCTCGGCCTCACGCCCTCCGGGAACATCGGCAAGAACGGAGCGCTTTTTGAGTCGGTCAGTATTATTGGCAGTACTCCTCATCGCTGAGGGTCGTTACTCCCCCGCAGAAAGGAAGGCTAGCGAAGCTCTCGGTGACGACGCCTCATTCTATATGGTATATACAAAGCGTGGTTTCGATGCAGAGTTACAGTATTATAGTGAAAAACATTGGGAGAGGCCTATGTCCAGCTGTGGACGAATTAATATAGATAGGTTGATGAGGATCATTACTGGCTTTGCACTGTGTTTATACAAATATGGTCCCACTTCTGGGACTACTTCGCACACTTACTATAAAAGGTACAAAACAGTCAACTTTAACTACCAGTTGTATTTTTGGTATGGATAAGTTTTATGTGATTTTTTGTTATTTTATTATCATTACGATATAATGGTAATAATGAAGCTTTAACCACTTGACAGCCAAAGGGATTGAAAAGTCTGAAATAATATCAATGGTCAATGTCTTATATGGACTGAAAACAATACAACCGTATACAAGGAATGGCGTTACTCAAAACAAACTCGTCCATCGCAAGATTTGATATTGTAGAAAACATCAATCACAAAAGTGTGATATTAAATTAAGCAAAAAGAAACATGATGTGTGTCGGAAAAATATCTTTACGAAGAGATATGTAAGTGTATTCTGGAATATAAGTTTGACTAACAGTGGAACAAACATGCTTGTTAGTTTCACAGGTGTGGGATGTGTGTCTTACTAAACACATGCATTGGTTTCAAAGTAAATACAATTATATGGAAACATAACTATTATGGTGCATGAATTGATTTGCATATACGGTTTTACAAGCATAATGCTGTTGAAATCGGAAATAAGTCTTTATACATACTAATAAATACATAAACATAACATATTATTACTAATCACAGTGTGTGGTGTGTTTGTGATTGTCTGTTTTACCTAATTGTATGTGAATTATGCTAATATTATCACAATAATTACAATTTAAAAAAATAACAACAAAATTCTTTGCCAACATCTGTTAAACTTCTGACTTTACCGAATTTCATCGAAATCTGTGTTAAATTAATTCAATTAATCATCAATTTGCCGTAATAAGCAAGTAGCAGAACGTAGTATGTATGTATAAAATCAAATCTGAAAAGCCTATTTTTTTTAAATGAATTTATCAAATAGGTATGCAAATAAAGCATGAATATTGAACAGGTTGAATATTTATGGAACACAATATGATCATTCCTCACATTTT
Source organism: Macaria liturata (assembly GCA_964023185.1). Taxonomy (NCBI): domain Eukaryota; kingdom Metazoa; phylum Arthropoda; class Insecta; order Lepidoptera; family Geometridae; genus Macaria; species Macaria liturata. The sequence goes on from OZ026821.1 coordinate 11,599,453, forward strand.
ATCATGTGATTTCCATGAGAATGAGATTATTGGATCGAAAGATGATGTATTATGCATTATATATGTATGTATTTATCAATCAATCGAGATATAGCATGCAAGTTCAAGGATGCTACGCGTATGATCAAACTATTTAATAATAAGGACTATCTACAAGTACATATAGCATGTATTAATGTATATGTTATGTTATATTATGTTCATGGGACTTAACACCCATTGCATTTGATTCTAACCTGTTTGTGCAATTTGGTTATTATAATGAGTCATTTCACACAGTATCTACAACACATATATTTCTGGCAAAAGAATCTAATCTGATTTTTTGAATTTCTAAAAGTTGTAGAACAAGAGTTGTTGGCTTTGAGATACTAAAGCCACCTTTAAAAGATTGACTGTACTTATAAATGAATACTGAAATATCAATCACAAATCGAAGGAATAAATTGAACTTCCCCTTATTTAATCTATTCTAAAAATTCTAAAGCAATAAAGATTTATACAGCTTTTTCTTCTTTTTATCGAATGAGAGTGGTCAATTCTGGTTTCGAGATATCTCTCGAAGCCCAGTTCTAGACAAACAGCCGGGACCTACAATTTAACGTGTCAATAATATTTTATAATACAGCAAATACTGTTGAAACGACTCATTATATCAACCTCCTACACCACCATCAAACTACATCAACATGTACCCTTCCAGGTGCACGGCACAGCGCCCGCTATCGCCGGACAGGACAAGGCCAACCCCACCGCGCTGCTGCTGTCCGGCGTCATGATGCTGCGCCACCTGCAGCTCAAGCAGCACGCGGACAGGATCGAGGCGGCCGCCTTCAAGGTGCTGAAGGAGGGGCAGGTGCTGACCGAGGACCTGGGCGGGACCAGCACCTGCTCAGCGTACACTGCGGAGATCATCAGGAACTTGGAATAGAGAATTTAACATAGATTGCAGGGGGGTATGGTCTGTGGAGTGGTGAGGTTGAAATTAGTTTGCTGGTTGTTGATTGGTTCGTGAACTATGGTTGCTAAGATACGATTTAGGTCGTTACGACAGAAGAGTATTAGCAGATATTACTTATTACTTTATATATTGTAAAAAAAAGTGTTACAAAACTATCTCTTTTTTTCCTTGAAAGAAGTCAATTCAATTAGATTTCTCATTTCAAGATATAAAACCGATGCTAATTAAGTTGCAAAGTGAATGACTGATAAATATTGAGTTATCATTTTATCGTAGAGTGCATCTATAATATAAACATGCAATAACTGCTATCGTGAAATGCAGTAGAATATCTTTATAGCTTGTAATGCAACAAAATTATTGTATCACTCTTAGATATCGTGTGCAGATATCGGTACAAACTGATAATGTACTAAAAATACGCGATTCATTTCAGTATCTTATCATGAAAGCCTAAAAATCAGTTTCACATAGTCGCAATTTAAAACAGATAAACAGATAAAACAATTTATTGGTAATGTTTTACAATTACATGCCATTCATTTAAATATAACTTATATAATTATTTCACATAATTCCTATATATTTATATTTACGTAGGACTTCTTGTAGATAGAAATAAACTCGTCAATAGTATAAAAAGTTTGTTGAACGAGCCACTTCTTCAGTTTCATTTTAAATACGTTATCGCTTAAGGCATTAGTGATATCAGTCGGGAGGCAGTTGTACACCTCCGGACCTCTAACATTTACTAGCTGTGCCCGCGACTTCGTCCGCCTGGAATAGTTATTACCATAAAAACGGTTCTAGTGACTTAATCTTAAAAGATAGATATATACTGTTGCACACATTTTGTTAGATCATTTCAACAGGAATAATTCTTTTATACATATTTTTTTCATATCTTGAACCGTTTTCGCAGCTCACGCAACGGAAGCCCTCAAAGATGAATAATTATCCCCGTTTTTTTTCACATTTTCCATTGTTTCTTCGCTCCTATTAGTTGCAGCTTGATGTTATATAGCCTCCTATTCCTCGATAAATGGTCTATTCAACACTAAAAATAATTTTTCAATTCGCACCAGCTTTATAATATTAGTATAGATTTCAGTAAACTAGAATAATGACTTGTAACAGATAAAATTTTAGAGTCAATATAACAACCAGGCAAATAAATTAAAACCTTAACACTCCCAAAACCAAAATCCCGTGCAGTTTTTTTCTCGAAGCATTTAGTTCAATTAATTTATAGATCAAATTGTTGACTATAAAATTTTACCGCTTTCATGAACATATATCAACGTTTTTGTTCAGTTTAATCCGTCTTAATGAAATGGTAAAACCCGGATTAAATCCTGGATTAACGTTAATATATGTTAAAAGCGGTAACTTAGTTTTAAGCTACTTAGGTATTAGTGAAAGCTTATTATTTATTGTAACTTAATAGGCGAATTAAATTCGGCAATTTCGTATTGTTTACAAAAATGTGGTAACTGCCAAAGATGTATTGGACATTTTATCAATAGATCTGTCATCTTACAGAAAGCCATTTTTACGAACCACCTTGAAGTATACAAGATATTATTATTCTATGCATATACGGTAAATCATAGATTACAATAAAGGCTATTTTTATTTGTAGATTACAATTTTGCTTTAGTTATTTGATTTTTATAATAACATCAGAAGAATTATGTAGGTGCCTAACTATGGTGCTTCAATTGCAACAATAAATTTTGCTTATGGCTCTGCCGATTTAAGATAGTTGAAAGCAGTATTTTTTGACCGCGAATATGAAATAATTGTAAAGTTACAAATACTCTCACTCGTCTTGATTTACATAATATTTTGTAAAGATAAATAAACGAGTGAATCGAGTTTCTATGTAACTTAATCAATGTCATTTTATTTTTCAGATGATGTACTGCTGAAATAATTTACATTCATGTGCAAAAAATAATTTTAAATGTTGACATTTCTAGTACAGAAAGCATTATACAATGTCGATATTTTTACTTTACGGTTACCATTGTTAGTTTATACATGTACTTGCAAAGTACACGGATTATTCCAGCGATTGCTTTTTTTTAAACAATAAGTTTACACAGTATTTTGAATTATTTTACCACATACCTAGTATTATTTTAATTATGTTTTTTTGTGAATTTAATTCAGTAGTTCCTTATTGATGTGATTGCATTTTTGTGATTTAATTTTAATTCATGCAGTATTCAAAATTTGCTGTTAATAAACCAATGTATAATGAGCTATACTTTTAAAAGCAATATAAGGTGATTTTTAACTTAATTCAAAACCAATTTATGACAAGTTCAAAAAAATCTCCTGCATAAATTGTTAAAAACAATTCGTGAATAGTTTAAAAAAAGGATATACTAAGTATTATTTCAAGCAACAAAATGAATGTCAAATTCTTTAAAAAATCACCTTGTATGCTTACGAATTGAAAAGGCAATGCAACCTAGATTAATATGACTACCTATTAGATTTATTTTAATTTATTGTGTGCTGTTTACGCAGGTCGTATATTTATCTATTTTGATTTAATTTTAAATGAAATTTGTGACGTTTGACCAATGTATAAAATCAATAAACCAACAGACAATTAAACGATTTTTTCATAAAGAAATTAATATGAAAACTGTTCTAGTTAATTTAAAATCATTCAGTTAGTCTTGCTGCTTGTTACATACGAGTACATATGTAATTTCCTCTGAAATTGAATAATATATGTATGTAAAGATTATTTTCGAAATAATGCCTCAATCTCAAGTACATGCCATCTGTTGCAGATAGTATTATTTATGTATAACTAGTTGCTGCCAAAGATCTTGGCAAATTTGTGAACAAGAGTTTTTTTTATTTCCACTGGTGAATAATAACCAACCATATCTCTCTGTTTCTCTTATAATTGCGAATATGTTTGGTGGCTACTGTACAAATAAACTTAATTTAAGCGAAAAGTTTCATGTTCAAAGACAATATGTTCGATATAGCCCAATAAAGATGAGTGCGATGAAAACTGAATTATTATGCGTTATTTTAGTGTTAAATTAACATTAAGTTACTAACAGTTTTACCACAGCTTCTTACTAATCAGATCGCACAAATACGTGCGTTTTACAAAAGGTACTTTTAAAATTATTAATGTAGTTCGAGTGTTTCATATATCTTTTCTTATTAGTATGTTACATCTTTTTACTTTCACTTTTTTTACATACTTAATCTTGTTTTTTATTATTATTTTGCACTACTAGGTACCTAGTTACTCCGTATTTATTTCTTTCAAGTGGTCTTATAATTTCAGATTTTGAGCTGTGTATATTCTTGCTATTGTTATCTTATATTGTACTCGTGTAAACGTGTCGATAATTTACTTTAACTTATCTGAGAGGTTAGAAAGAAAGAAAACATTTATTGAGGCAGATTAACAGAAAAACAAACACGAGTAAGAACATAATAAACAAACTAACATAAAATCTGCCACAACACAGCCCCAACTCAGCATAATGCTGGTTGTGTGGAAGCAATCAGCGCTGGTCTTCCGTTGGGGCTGGATGTAACGTATTAAATTCTTTGTATTCCATTATTTAGATTCAATCTATTTCCTTTAATAGCTATTTTATTCCTTTGTAAAACTTCAATCTAGACTACCAATAATACCCAACATGTTCCCTGGCTGCAGGTGCACGGCACGGCGCCCGACATCGCCGGCAAGGACATGGCGAACCCCACCGCGCTGCTGCTGTCCGCCATCATGATGCTGCGCCACCTGCAGCTCGGCGAGCACGCAGACCGCGTGCAGCACGCTTGCTACGCCGTGCTCAAGGAGGGCACGGCGCTCACTGGTAACGAGGAACTTTGTATATAACTAGTGAACCCCACCGCGCTGCTGCTGTCCACCATCATGATGCTGCGCCACCTGCAGCTCGGCGAGCACGCAGACCGCGTGCAGCACGCCTGCTACGCCGTGCTCAAGGAGGGCACGGCGCTCACTGGTAACGAGGAACTTTGTATATAACTAGTGAACCCCACCGCGCTGCTGCTGTCCACCATCATGATGCTGCGCCACCTGCAGCTCGGCGAGCACGCAGACCGCGTGCAGCACGCCTGCTACGCCGTGCTCAAGGAGGGCACGGCGCTCACTGGTAACGAGGAACTTTGTATATAACTAGTGAACCCCACCGCGGTGCTGCTGTCCACTATCATGATGCTGCGCCACCTGCAGCTCGGCGAGCACGCAGACCGCGTGCAGCACGCTTGCTACGCCGTGCTCAAGGAGGGCACGGCGCTCACTGGTAACGAGGAACTTTGTACATAACTAGTGAACCCCACCGCGCTGCTGCTGTCCACTATCATGATGCTGCGCCACCTGCAGCTCGGCGAGCACGCAGACCGCGTGCAGCACGCTTGCTACGCCGTGCTCAAGGAGGGCACGGCGCTCACTGGTACCGAGGAACTTTGTATATAACTAGTGAACCCCACCGCGCTGCTGCTGTCCGCCATCATGATGCTGCGCCACCTGCAGCTCGGCGAGCACGCAGACCGCGTGCAGCACGCCTGCTACGCCGTGCTCAAGGAGGGCACGGCGCTCACTGGTAACCACGGACTTTGTATATACTCGTAGTGGGGCTTCACTCGCATTAGGAAGTAAAACTTGCATCCCCTATTTCACCCCTTTAAAAGTGGCATTTCCAAAAATCCTTTCTTAGCGAATGCCTACGTCATAACATCTACCTTCATTCCAAATTTCAGCCCAATCCGTCCAGTAATTTGGGCTGTGCGTTGATAGATCACTATATCAGTCAGCCAGTCAGTCACCTTTTTGTTTTATATGTATATAGACAGGGTGGGTGGTTATATGACCGTAGTTGTCATATTTATGGCCTACGATAAAGCGTGGCTGGTATGAAGTGAATATAGTTTTAATACTATGGGACGCCCGTGGTGTCGCTCGCATTATTTCAAAATAAAAGGTAGCCTATGACATTCTAAGACCTCATACTACCTATAATACCAAAAATCATGATCCATTCAGCGGTTTTTGCGTGATGAGCGTTTAAATAAACAGATAAACATACAAAAATTATAAAAGCTACGGAATCGTGTTTTATCATCGATTGAATTAAAGTATACCCAAACATTTTTTTTCTTATATCTTTTATGTTCAGATTTTTTACTGCTTTTCAGATGCTTAATTATATAGAAAACAGATAATAAAGATTACCCAGCTAGACGAGGTGTAGTAGTATGAATATTCATATCTGGTTCTCGTAATGTTAAATCCATTCGATAGCAAAGCAGTCTGTCCCATTTCACAATATACCTACCAGAGAAAAGTAAATTGAAACTTTATAACAAAGAGTGTTTCATTATAATATCTTTCCTTGCAGGTGATCTGGGCGGCAAGGGCACCTGCAGTGGCTACACCAACGCCATCATTTCCAAGCTATAGGCAGCATGGCGCTACACCACCCCCAAACCTCGAATTATAAACAAGCGTTCACGTCGAGATTGCGTAATGCATTTTGTTTAGGCTTTTTGTAGAAGTTTATTAGTACTTTTTGAGACCATTAAAAGATAAATAAAGTCAACGAATTGTAGAAAAAATACTGAGAAACTTGCAAAAAGCCCGCGGAGGGAACTAGTGCCCGGCACCAACTACCAAAGCTTTAGATGGAATTTAAATTAAGTAGATCGTTACTAAATTATTATGTACAGTATTGCCAAGCAATCAAGTATTTAAAGTCTCATAAAGAGATTAATTATCGTTACCTACTTACCGGACATTTTTGAAATGAACTCCTGTATTAGAATAGTATTCTTCAATGAAGTATCAACGTAAGATGCGTTTATACCGTTTATGTATTATTTAATTATCATTAAATATCATTCAACATCTGTTGCCCATTGACTTTTTAATAAAAAAACAAGTTAAGAAAAATTGTTTATTTTTTTCCACATTATGTTAGGGATTCAATAAGACAAATTTATTGTTGCCATAAGTAGTAAAAGTACCGAAGATAATAAAAGATTGATAGATTTGTCCATTAATTATTAAAGCAAGCAAGCAATACACCGTATACATGGGCGAGATTTGCACAGGACAGACGACTGACATGACTAGATAAAAACCTATACATTTTGCGTAGAAGGGCCAGGCTGTGGGTGATGATCATGTGACACTGTACTCTTCGTATTCTCATTGACAAGATATAAGCGTTTCTTAGTTCCTATATTATACCGCGAGGTACATTAGAGAGAATTAATTTTCTTGATTTTGAAAAGAAGTACCTTACTTCTCTTTTTTCATGGAAGTACATGATGATGATGCTATTTATTGACAGATCGTATGAAGCTAATATTAAAAAAAAATGGTCATCGAAAGTATGTGGTGTATATGTCAACTGTTGTCAACGTCAAATGCACGTTGTTTATATTTTTGTAACCTCAATCTTTTGTGTTCGTACTTCGTAAAATAACAAAATATAATTTCTATTTAAAATTGTACTTATGTTATGCACTAAAGAGTGACAATCTATATGTGCGTAATATACTACAAATACAAAAGATTTATTTGCCATGGTTAAAAGGGTAAGTTTAAGATAAACTAGTAAAAATGTAAAGTCCGTGTGAGTCAGTGCATGTTTCAGTATTCCTTTTTTACAAATTATTTAAAATGAAATTATTGCAGACGGCAAAATCCTCTGTATCAGAGGAAGATGGTGAGCCAAAATTACTTAACCAAAACGGCAAACGTGCATCGGAAGAGCCTAACAAAGATGGTCAAAAGAAGCAGAAAACTTTCGGTCTCTACCGCCAGCCTACTGCTCAAGAACTCAACAGACTCCAAGAAACAGAAAGTCTATTCAATTCCAACTTATTCAGGCTACAAGTTGACGAAATCTTGCAAGAGGTTAAAGTAAAAGAGAAAACCGAAAAAAAGTTTACAGAATGGTTTGCGAACTTTAAAACTCACTTACTAGCAATCCCCGAAGATGAAAACGAGTACGATTTAACAGTGCAAACCTTATTCAAGCAATTAAAAGTCAAATTACCTCTTAGCAAGGAACTGAAGAAAACCAAATGCATGTTCAAATTCCACAAGTTCAAAGATGTTGAAATAGTAGGTTCATATGGATTAGGATGTGCTATCAACTCGAAACTAAAAGTAGACTTACAGATAACTGTACCAGCAGAGACATACACAAAGAATGACTCGGTAAACTATAGATATCACAAGAAACGAGCAGCCTATCTGGCATACATAGCTTCTCATGTTTTAACAAGTGATTTGGTAGAAGATGTGAAATATTCCTGGCTCGATGGGACTGAAACTCATCCTGTGATAGATTTGAAACCAGCAGGCAAGTTGGGCAACCATTTGACTATACATATCAACTTGACTTGTGAAGCTGAGGCTTATAAATATCATAGATTCAGTCCATCTCGGAACAACTTGAGAGAGTCTTGGATATTATCTACTGAAGAAAGTAATAATGAGGTGGGTCCTCCCACTCCATATTACAACAACAGTGTACTGAGAGATCTAACAGCTTCAGCTAATCAAGAGCTTCTCAAGAATGTACTGACAAAGAGTGAGAACTTGAAACAGGCTATAGTTTTGCTGAAGATCTGGCTGAGGCAGAGAAACCTGCAGGTGTCAGGACATGTGGTCAGCTTGCTGGTGGCATACTTTGTGCAAATAAAAAGGATCAACAATATCATGAGCAGTTATCAGATTGTCAGGAATATTTGGATTGCTTTGAGTAAGTTTCCATTTATACATGTTTGCAAGAACTTTTAGTGTTTCAAGATTTTTCTAAAAAAAAATTATTCCTATTGAAAAGAAAGACAGTAAAATAAAAGAGATTTCTTTAGATATAATATGATTGAAAGCTTTTATATTTATTATATTTATTTGAGTTTTAGTAATTGTACCTGTATTTGTCATATGAATATGTTCTATTCGAAAAATTATTTATTTATTTTACAACTGACCAACATACTTACTTATGTACTTACGTACTTATGTACTTACTTAGCTTATTGTTCCGATTGTTGCAACTAATTTTATTACGCTGATTATTCCAGAAAGCTCCGAATTAGACAAGCAAGGCATATCTCTCCACAAATCTCCAGACTCCCTGCAGGACTTTCACACTCACTTCCCCATGGTCTTCCTCGACTGTACTGGTGCCTACAACATTCTATACAACATGTGTAAAGGTACATATGATGCCTTGAAGAGAGAAGCCTGTTTGGCCGTGGATATGCTGGATAATGGGAAGATTAACAGCTTTATACCGCTGTTCATGGTGCCACTTAAACCATTGACTATGTTTGATCATATATTGAGGTGAGAATTTGATATATTTATTGACTGAGCAAAGAGTTGTTAAATATTACAATGTTGTTTTAATAAAAATTTAAAGGTTTTTAAAACTTTAATAAAGCTTAATTCAGATGATGATATTTCTCTTGCCTAGTTAAATACTAGTCCTAATTATAATATCACCATGCCAAAAATCACAATGATCCGTTGCTCCATTCCATTGACACTTAATAAAACGTTATTATTTCAGATTCAAAGAGCTACCAATACTGAAAGAGACCATCATAGCCCGAGCTCCCATCCAGTCCCGTGTGAACTATGGCGTGAATCAGCTTACACTGGTTCGAGATACACTCCACGCTCTCCTGGCCAAGGGTCTTGGAAATAGAGTGCATCTGGTGCTGCAGATGGTGGAGAGTGACTTCTCTTGGTCTGTCAAGAAATCTGTGGAAAAAGCTCAGAGTGAACAGTAAGACTTTTTTATTATTGCATATTTTTTTGATAAAGAACCTACAGTTGTTCTAAGTTTTGCATATGATTCAGATATTTCAGTGTGTACAAATAACTACTACCATACATAGAAACTTAGTTTAGGTATTGTTTATATTGTTGTTGTTATGTTTATAATGATAAAAAGCTAAAGATAAAGAATCTTTATTGATACTGTAAAGTTGTAACATACCTATAATACCTATAGGTATAATTACCTCTCTCTATAATTAATATAAACAACTATTTAACAATATGTAATCTCACTAAAGAATTCTAACTGAAATATTTGCACAGCTTTTTTATTTATATTAATGTACCTATCCCTATTTTAGGTTTGAAGAGAAGATATCATTTGGGCTTATATTAAATCCAGAGAACGCTATGAACATTGTGGAGAAAGGACCTCCAGCTAATCTGCCAGAAGCTGAGGAATTCAGGTACATTTTATCTGAAATACAAAATGAATCATAATTAGAAACATATTTAGACATTTGTTAGTTTCAAACTTTAACAAAACATAATGTCTAGTACTATGATATATAAAGATTACTTAATATGTACAAAAGACCTATAATTTTTGTAATAGCAAACAAATACCACAAGTTGTGCCAAAAATTATGAGACTAGTAAATATACAACCAGATGATTAGATCTATATATATTTCCATAAGTATCAACTACTTTAAAATAAAGATATAAAGATATTTATTTTGACAAAAACACTGGTACATAGCCTGTCACAATAACATAACTTATTACTAGATTAATGTATTATATAAAAATAAAATAAAAGATATAGATGTATGTATTACAATAGGTTATATTGTGTAGAGAAGTAGCTTAGTCTTTAAATGAACAAAATATTTTTTGCAGAGCATTCTGGGGCTCCGTGTGCGAGCTGCGTCGCTTCCAGGACGGCTCCATCACGGAGTGCTGCGTGTGGGGCGGGGACGCCGCCGCCGAGCGACGCACCATCACCGCGCAGATACTCGACTATCTACTGCAACTCAAATATGGTAACTATAAGTAACTGGTATTATAGTCACATTTTGTTGGCGAAGGTTGAAATATTGTTGACCATATTTGACATGTCACTGACAACACTTGACATATTGTTTACCATATTTGACATGTTATTGACGACATTTGACATATTGTTGACAACTTTGACATATTTTAGCCAAGATTACACGTTATGTGGGCAAAATTAGATGATTTTTATTGATTATTGAAAGAACGAAAAAAGAAAGAAAGAAAAATATTTGATAACATTTGTTGTGACAGATTTAGTCAAACACCAACTACAACAATTACACAAAGTAACATTTAATCTGCCACTTTATTAATTTACTCCATTATAGACTGACACATAGCTATATATGATATGATAGGTTGGTCAAGTTTCAAATATTTATATTTAGTTACTAGAGGATGCCCGCGACTTCGCACGCATTATTTCGGAATAAAAAGTTGCCTATGCCATTCCCAGGACCTAATGCTATCTACATACCAAAACTCATAAAGATCCGTTCAGCCGTTTTTGTGTGATGCACATACAAATAAACAGACAATAATTCTAAAAACTGCTGAAATCGATCGATCTTTATCGATTTAAAGTTTACTCAACACAGGCTCACCCAACTATTGTATTGAACTATCATATGCAATATTTGACATCACACAGTGTTGCATGCGGGGTGTTGCCTTGACGCTTTCCAGATGTATTCAAATTTTCAACTTTGTTGATAGGCGTTGTTTTCAATAACTACTCTTGTCTGTCCCCAGATATCCCACCGTCCTCCCTATTCCACGTGTCCACGCAGCTGGACTGCCTGACCGCCCGCAAGCAGTACCGCGGCGATAATGGCCTGCTGTACGTAGAGGAGAGCTCGCTAGCCGCGCTGCACGGGTTCGACTCCCTGCGCCGGGAGCTGCGCCAGCTCAACCAGCTGCCGCTGGATGTCAGCGCGGTGTATGGTGAGACATACAAAAATTGATAAATAAAGAAAATTAATAAATAAATAATGTATTTTCAAATTTATAATTACTTGTGTTGAGTCTGGTTGTTTCTATGTATAATAAGTATGTATTTACAAAATAAAAGTATATAAGTATTATATCCGTTATCTAGTACCCACGACACAAGCGTTTGCTTAGTGCGGGGCTAGATGGCGGTGTGTGCAATGTCCCGGAATTTATTTATTAATTTACTCATTATAGACTGACACATAGCTAGGTTGTTAAAATGTTATCCTCTAGTTCCGAGGGTCGCGGGTTCGATTCCCATCCTACTCAAATAATGGTCAATTCGAAATCTGCATTGATTTTTGTTGAATTTGGTTGTTTCTGTATATACCTAATACGTACTACCTATATTCTTTTAAAAAACAAAGAATCTGAGTATTATATCCATTGTTTGGTACTCTTTACACGAGCGTTTGCTTAGTATAGGGCTAGATGGCGCTGTGTGCAATGTCCTGAAATATGTATATTGTTTATACAGGAGTATCCCCCGTGTTCAGCTGCAGCGCCCCGCTGCCCCCCGCCCCGCGCGGCGCCCCCCCGCAGCCCTGGCGGCGCGGCGCCACGGCGCTCCTCAAGCCGCTGCGACAAGATGACGGCTCTCTGCCCGACTACACGCCCGTCTGTGAAGCTGTTATAGAACTCGGCAAGTAAACTTTATTATTGGATTTTTTTTTGTATTACTTGATTACGGCTTTTTCAATGTTATGCTAAGTAAAATGCTTTTAATAGAAACCGATTCCCTATAGGTTTGCAGTCCTGTTTGTTGTTTTTGGTTGTAGTTTTAAAGGAAGACAATTTATTGCAAAATGAGTTATTTATTTTTTTAAATATTTTTTTTACTGAGATCTATATAGGTAGTAGGTACAAAAAGGATTTTAAATTTTCATATTATGGATTTTAAATATTTTTTTGGATGTGTCGTGTTATGTGTGATGTTTGTATTGACATCCTCTACATAAAAAATCGAAATTGAGAGTAATGTCAAATGGTGGGTCGGTTACTGTCTGCAAATTAAGACGAATAAAAGTGCTACAACTTTTTAATATGCATCGCATCATACCGATGCATCATAGCGATGCACAAACCTTCAATACGCAAATTTCAAGCAAAACTTTCTGGTGTAGACGTTCATGAATACTATACTTTACTTTACCTTAATTATATTCCAGGTCACAGCGGCAAGTGGCCAGGCGACCTCGAAGCCTTCCGTTGCCTGAAAGCAGCCTTCCACCTGCAAATAGCGGAGCAACTCGCAAAGCAGTACTCGCTCCCGACACAGGCCTATCCGACGCACATAGACGTGCTCAAAAACGGTCTAGTGTTTAGGTTGGTCAAGTTTCAAATATTTATATTTAGTTACTAGAGGATGCCCGCGACTTCGCACGCATTATTTCGGAATAAAAAGTTGCCTATGCCATTCCCAGGACCTAATGCTATCTACATACCAAAACTCATAAAGATCCGTTCAGCCGTTTTTGTGTGATGCACATACAAATAAACAGACAATAGTTCTAAACACTGCTGAAATCGATCGATCTTTATCGATTTAAAGTTTACTCAAACAATTTTTTTTATAATACCTATTTTCTATGTACAGATTTGTGTCCCTCTTTACTTTTATTTTAAATGTTAATTCTTATTTTATGTACAGGTTGAAGATAGCGCACCCGAAGGAGATAACGCTGGCGAGGAAGGAGATAGAGAATGGAGTGGCCAAGTTCAGAGAGACGGAGGAGAGCGAGAGACTGCAGAGAGAGACCGTGCTCATGCCCCGGCTGCGGGGCGCGCTGCACGGGTGAGATACAGTGTTATAATGTCTTAATGCTGGTGAAAAGAAACATGGCTACAAGGGTGGTATCTCTGACTTCCTTGCAACACAGGACCTCTGGTACCTTTTTTTTTTCCTCTGGTACCTAGCGCAGAAGTCAGTCATTCCACCGCGTACCAAACACTTATTATTGGATTTGCATATCCTACATAAAATAGGCACGTGATCTAACATTTGTATATGTATAATGTATGTTTGGGCCTTAAGTTATTATTGAATTTATTGTATATGTAAATTGGACAAGGGATGACTATAAAACTGTTGTGTAATATGATTT
>OZ026821.1:12213588-12402723 GCA_964023185.1 Macaria liturata
TACATAATAACTTTTTTAATTAGTAGGTATAAAAAATAATTAACACTACAGATAAATGTATCATCGTAGCAGTGTTTGTAGCGGTTGTGTAGCAAGCGTAGCTCATGCGTAGGAAATATCTGTCCTTGTTAAAATTTGTACGGAGTCTGTCAAATTTGTCACTAGAATTTTAACAACATATTGTATACCGTGGAAGTTTGATTGAGAATTGTATACAATTTGGTATGTAGAATTGTAGAAAGAATAAACCTTAGATTAACAAAAAAATACATTTGTTTATTTTATTATACAGGCTACTTGTTGTCCCACATGAATACGGTGAAACCCACGAAACTCTGTTATCTTTTTCTAATTAAATAAAATGAAATCTTGGCACCTGATAGTTATCTAATCCCATTACCAGGCTCAACAACGTTATCATATCAAAATCACATATAATATACAGGGTGGTTGTTCACATGCATGCTACGTACATGCATACAGGGTGTCTTGTCACTAGCTGTCGGGTGAGTTATCACGACGTCGCATCGATCTAGCAACTGCTGCGCTGACTCAGATGCTAGCGCATAGCTTTCAAGACGGGAGAAGAAGTTATACAGAGAAATGAGTCAGTGGTGAGTGATTTTTTTAGAATTATGATAAAAATGATTCATTATTTTTAAACTAACAACCATTCGGATTCAGATTTTACATTCACAATATTTAACAAATTCAGTAACTGTTGCTTCATGTACTGCGGAGTCCAATCCAGATTCACTTTCGGTTCCATAACTTATATCCCATTAATAGTAGGCCCGGTTGTTCGTCATAACATATAGGGTCGTTGAAACATAATCAGCGGCTCTTCTAGCGGTATGAAAACTATCGCCACCAAAGTCTGCCACACTCGAAAAAAATATTTTCAATAGACTTATTTTTAAAAAGAGAGTGTGGCTCAGCGGTTCCAGTGTCTGCTTTTCATCCAGACGCACCCTGGTTCTAATCCGGCCCTACACCAATGACTTGTATTTTCAAGAAATGTGTTTTTGCACTCGCTTAACGGTGAAGGAAAACATCCTAAGGAAACCGACATGTTTTAGGACCACAATATCCGAGGACATGCTTCTTTCGTGGAAGGACCTGGTCGCCCACCACGATGTATCTGCACAAGAAAACTCCCCTAACGAATTAATTCTGCGGGGGAGTCACGACCCTCAGTAATGAGGAAATACGACTCAAAGAGAGAGAGACTTATTAATGTCTGGTGGCGACTCACGTGATAGAAGCATGAATATTAAAACCTGTTCCTCTGCAGTATGTTCTACTCTGCGGCCGCAGTGAGTGATGCAGAACGTTTGCTTGACTGATTGCTGACTTGATACATTTATATTGAATGGATGGATTCTATTTCGTACTTTTATGTCTTTTGTATATATCTGATACTCTTTCACGATCTCTCAGAAAAGATTGAGTGAAAACTCAGACGAAAAGATTTAGCTGTTTAGTTTTATGCTTTATTACGTTGAAAATAATACTGTTCTTTGAAACGAATATCTGGGATTGGATCTCTTAGTCTTTTTACAGATTAAAGGATTGGCATTAGTTAAACATCTTTTGAAAAGGTTGAGAGAAACTTTAAATACATTTGGAAACGTATTTTTAAACTAAATAATAAACTGGGCACGCATACAACTAATATTGTAACGTTTGCATGTATGTGCGTGTGTAACATCTTCAAGCTCAAACAGCTGGACAATTTTCTATGAAATTTAATGTGAAGACAAATTACCTACTTTTTATCCCAGATTGACGAGGGTAAACCCGGGGGGTTCTCCCATTTATATTCAAATACCAACTTACCGTTGTATTTATTGAAACTTCTATTTTCTTTCAAAATATTGTCTAGGCTATTCTTAATCAAAACTACATCCCATTGTATATTTCCTCCATACACCATAACACTTGTGTGCGTCACACTACAGTAACTTGTATGGTGGAATGCAACCATTAAGTCGACCGCTCTGCACTTGTTTCTTGCAAACGCCTTCTAGCTCCTACCTACTAGCGGGTGAGGGCTGGGTTATAGGCGATAGCGGGGTTTAGCTTCTAAAAGAAATAGAAGAGTTTCTGTTACTTTGACAAATATACTGCATCTTTGAAACGGAAGGATCATTATTGAATTTATTTTTATTTTAAAAGTTAGCTTAGTTTGGTTAGGTAATTTAACGTTTTGTTTTTGGTTTCACCTACTAATAAAAACCAGAGGAAAGGTTGAATGTTTAAAGCGTTTTTATAACAGTAATCCTAATCTAAACCCCCAACATGTCCTCTCCCTAACCTCCTTTTCCCTCACTAGTGAGGTCCGTACGTGTAAATGTTCACTTTTTACTTCCACACTACTCAACCACACTCCCGCATTTTTTACCGCTGAAAAACAACTATTCACACCAAACACGACCTTATACTAACGAGATAAAGTTCAATATTTTACCAACGAAATCTTTTTGAACCAACCATGAAATTTACAGAAAATTGGACCTAATCGTGAAAGAAATAGGGTTGAAAACCGTGTGCGTGTAAGCAAGTGTGTTATGTTTGCCAACCCTAATGTGATCTAGAGTGTTGTAGCATTTATTTGCAACTGTAAATTGGTTTCAGTATTTGGTTGATAAACATCGTTTTGGAAATGGCTTTTCGGTGCGCTTACTATTTATGTGATTTTGCTGCTTTAGGTTTAAATGCTGGCTGTGGTTTTGACTTAGAAATTAAACATTAAATTTAATGACAAAGGGCGACAATTTTATATTTTAATGGTTACACGGTTATCTAGGTTAGACCAGAGTCACCTAGGCTTGTATCTTTCAGTCCCAAAATAAAACATAAGTATCTATAGGATACGTTACATATTTAATTATTGTGACGCTTTTTGTTCTATCAAATAAATTTAATTGTTTGAAGAAATGGAATACCGTTGTTGACGTTTTGAATCGGACGTTTCGGTTGAGTCACGAAAACAAACTAAAAGCAAAGGCGAAAAACACTAATTTCAGTTTGCAGTTTTGTTACATATTTTGTAAGAGTTAACAATACATGTAATGAAACATTTTGTGTTTACCCTAAAGGAATACTCGCATTAATATTTCACTAAACAAACAAAATACAGTCTTTTCCTACAAAATTAGAATGGAATAGACCAATGTACTAGTTAACATGTTAAAAGATTCACACAGTACGTTCCCAGTTGCAATTTTCACACAGTCCTGTTTAGAATAAAATCCATTTCACTAAATTAGAGTTCTTCTCTTAACACTTTGAAAATTACCTATTACCATTTCCTACCTAACTTCTGAATAAATAGAGTTTAAAATTGAATCACAGTCGTAATTCGATTTTCTATCCAACTGAGATTGGAATTCCCCACACAAATTCAGATCATATTCGTTTGAGATAAATCTTATTATTGTGTGGCAATATTGGTGTGGTTACAATGTTGGAAACATTTTCTTTTATGCGTCACAATAATTATGACAAGTGACGTCAGCTGCAAATGAACGGGAAGTCAATTTAGCAGCCGGAGGATGAATGGCGCATCTTTTACTGCAACTTGATGCAATGTTGTGGCATTCTAAAGGATTTCATACCAGTTTTATTATGAAACTAGTGAAAATGATGAAAGGAACCCATTTTACGTTTGTTTCATTTCATTTTTACGTATTAACCTTTGGCTGATGACCTGGTCTAATAAAAACACTAAAGCCGCGCTTACGTCCCACAGACGTAAAGATTAAAATAATTATAAAAAAACTGTTTTAGTATGCAAACGACACATAATTTTTACAATTGTTAGATAAACGTCTTAGCTAATGAAATTATATATGAATATATAAATTAAACTTCAAATGAATAGATAATCAACATCTATTTATGACATTTGTGTCAAAATAAAATGAAACTAGAAACTCTAACTATAAAAATAAAAAAAAACTGACAACGCATATAATTGGCACATTTTACTTTCGCACTTTGCAGTGTCATTGCAGACTTGTAAGTCACTTTTGTTTCTTAAAATGATAGCGATAGTACTTTGTTGGCCTTTTTATTCTGCTAGGACATATTGCACATGCCTTTCGAATACCTAGATCAAAATCAGAACTTTGTTTTGGAGGTGGAAGCTCAGGCATATCAGTGGGTCCAATAACTCGCTTTATAGTAAGCCGTTATTTGCGTGGGATCCTTTCTTTGTACATATACGCGTAATTTCCTTTCAGGTAGAACCAATTCCCGTGCAAGAGAAAGTAGAAACAGGCCACGTCTCATATTGACTTATTGGTGCATTCATTATACTACAAAAATTTACCCCGCTCAGAGCTATGAATCTGAAGAACAAAACTATCCTCGTGTCCTTCGAGAGGACGAATAATAATTAGAGCAATTTTAGTCCGCTTTTTGTGCATAAACGATACCGGAATAACAGTTTTTTTCATAGTTACATAGGATCGGACAACATGCATGTATGATCTTTAGTACGTCCGTATAATGAAGTGCCAAGAACTCTGTCTTTATGCGGTTGGAATTTTAGAGGAATTTCATCACCTGCCACGGGTGTTTCCTGCTCTTTTGAGCCAGTTTTCTTATTCTTAGACATTCTGTAAAATTAAATAAAACGTATAAACAGATATGACGTCCAGGAGACACTATGAGCTTACATACACAAACACTGAGGTGACGACTGAGAGACGTGTACATTTTTGTTCATAAACACCGTACTTACGTCTGTCAGACGTCGATGACTTCGTAACGGACACCTATGCACTCGACGCTTGCGTGACGTCAACTGCGTCTTCAAGATGGCAATAGAGGAAGGTAGCGGAGGACAGGAAGCCGCGCGCCGCGTATTTTAGAAAATATTGTTATCACAAAAATATTGACGTCTGTGAGACGTATAGGTCGTCAGTTAAAGGTTAATTTACGGAAATAGTCAACAATACAGGCGTAATTAGTAAGGAATACACGTCATAATTTCTCAAATGTGGTTTTAGTAAATAAAAAAATATGAATGTTGATGTCAGGTCACATAAAAAGGTCATTGGCCTGCTATGAAATGACATGAAAATGAAGAAACTTTTTTTTTCAGGAGATGACTTTTCACGACAGCTTTGATATTTATGCATATCTTGCCTAAAATGTATCGATTCATTCAATTCACGTTTAGTTAATATGATTTATGGCTTTAAATAGATATACGAGTGTTTTTGATCACCCATCCAAGCGCTGACCGTGTCAACAGCCATTATTTCCCCAAACAAGGATCAAAATACAGCAAACAAAGCAGTATCATAACTTCATATTAGAAACGTAAAGCAAACTGAGATAATGTGATTAATCAGCAGTCGCGGAACGGTGCCGAGTTATGAAGACTGATTGCTCTGACCCCGGGGGAAACCACTTCAGAGATTACTCGCGTACTGCTGACTTCAGGATGGTTCTACACAGGTTTAGGAAAATATTAGTTAATACATTAATACAGTTCTAGTGATATTACATAGTAATATGGTGCCACGACATAACATCTGTCGCAGGTCAAACCTGGATGAGGCATATTATGAGAGAGGCTTATACCCAGCAGTGGGACTAAACCGGCTGTGGATGATGATGATAGTACAATTACAAGTCATAAAGTTCTTGAGTTTATCATATTTTCTAGTTAAAATTGTACACGTTTTCGAAGACCAAATTAAATGATTTTTTTAAATCTAAATTAAAAATAGTTATCATAACCTCAAGTGTTTGTATCATCATACTAAACCGTTATACGATTCTAACGCAGTTATATTCTACAGTTCGAATTATATATCTCTTTTATTCAAGCCAGCTCAAACAATAAGTTAGCGTTGATATAACTTAACATTGTATGCAAGTCACTACCATTCTATTACTAAACAAGAACTAGTTGTAAGAATTTTAAATAGAAGTGAGACTTAATTGCGCAAAAACGCATCCGGTCTCTTCTGCACTAGCAGGCATTTTAATTAGTTCTCAACTTACAGTCCTTTACCCACTCACATTTAAATATCCATTCATTTGAATTTTGAACACTAATTATAATCCACAAGTGACGTTTATCAAGAAAGCAATTTGAAGTTATGAATATTAAACGTAAAAAACCTCATTTGTTTGAAAAGTTGTGACTATAAATAAAATTGATAGGTACGTGAAATGTGTTGTACAAACCTCTATATTTTGTGATAAGATATATTTTTCTTATCAAATTTTGTACTTTAGCTATAAAGCATACAGATCTAGTCCAATGAACACGGCTTACATCAGTAATTTCAATACCTACAAAAAACCTTTAAAAGTAGGAGTAAAAATCCCAAATGAAGAGGTTCGGGTAAATAGGGGCGTTAAAACTAGCGCGCCAAATATCCACGCTCTGCCTCTGCTCCGGACTGAGATTAATGATGCTGGCTCGCAGGGGTACTGTGAGGGGAAAACATGGAGGTTTTGTATGTTAGGGGTAAGTTACCATGATAGTTTTACAAGTGAAACGTAAGAATCTAAAGACTATAGAAAAGCTTACTTAACTTCAGCTTACAGACCATTTAATCAAATAAAAAAATCATGCATCCAAAAATTACGTCCATAATTATGGTTAACAAATAATAAAATTAAAATTAAACAAATTTACACAACAAGTTAACAAATATTTTAACTTAAATTTATTTTATTAAGTATGTGTGAATGCCAGGAAATGACAAACAGAATTACCTACTATTATAGACATTGCTATTATTTTGAAAAGTTTCTTTATTACCTACCGCTTTTTCTACATAATAAGGCTTAGGCTACAAATAAAATGAATACTAGGCTTGAGCAAACTACTTACTACTCATCTGTGAATACTAGGCTTGAGTAAACTACTTACTACTCATCTGTGAATACTAGGCTTGAGCAAACTACTTACTACTCATCTGTGAATACTAGGCTTGAGTAAACTACTTACTACTCATCTGTGAATACTAGGCTTGAGTAAACTACTTACTACTCATCTGTGAATACTAGGCTTGAGCAAACTACTTACTACTCATCTGTGAATACTAGGCTTGAGTAAACTACTTACTACTCATCTGTGAATACTAGGCTTGAGTAAACTACTTACTACTCATCTGTGAATACTAGGCTTGAGCAAACTACTTACTACTCATCTGTGAATACTAGGCTTGAGTAAACTACTTACTACTCATCTGTGAATACTAGGCTTGAGCAAACTACTTACTACTCATCTGTGAATACTAGGCTTGAGTAAACTACTTACTACTCATCTGTGAATACTAGGCTTGAGCAAACTACTTACTACTCATCTGTGAATACTAGGCTTGAGCAAACTACTTACTACTCATCTGATATGCCATGGTCTTAAGTAAAGAAAAGGTAATGACCGTATTTCAAAAGGAAACAATAATTCCTGATAAGATTTCCACAGTTTGTAGTTTTTCTCCCTACAATGGTAAGTGGTAACCCCCGGCGTACGCATTTTAACAAGTTGCTCGTGTAAAAGACTTACCTGCCAGTAACTGCTGTGTAATCTACGTACCTACTGTTTGTTACAGATATTTCTTTAGCTATTTTGTTAGTTAATGTGTTTTATGTAAGTATTAAATAAAATATAACAACAAAGTATTAAAGTAAAGTAGAGTAGATTAGAGTAGAGTAGAGTAGAGTAGAGTAGAGTAGAGTAGAGTAGAGTAGAGTAGAGTAGAGTATATATATATATATTATAGTATCAAATACAATTAAAAGTAAATAAAACTAAAACTATGGACATCATAAGATAATAATAATAGAATAATATATAATTTTTATCTGTAAGTATATATGTACATGTTTGTCCTGCTGTGTATATTTGCATTTGGATTTGTGTGTGTGTGTGTGTGTGTGTGGTGTGTGTGTGGTGTGTGTATGTGTGTGTGTGTGCGGTGTGTGTGTGTGAGAGAGAGAGAGAGAGAGAGAGAGAGAGTGTGTTTGTGAGTGTATGTGTAGGTATACTGGGTATATCTGCTACTTGGGCGTTTGTGTTATTTAAAAATAATGAAGTTCTTGTGTTTTGTGTATCTGCTATTTGTCAGGTTTGACAAGTAATCATTCAATTTCTTCATAGCTCATTTTTGATAACCATTCATTAAGATTTGTTTTTAATTTATGTTGATTCAGCTTAGTTGTGTTAAAATAAGTGTTAAATGCATTATAAAATATTCATGTTTTGGTTTTGTTAAGTACCTGTTTTCAGTTAATGACAAGTTCTATTTTAAATTAAAATCTACTTACCAGTGTTATGACGTATTCTGCGTTTATAATAATAAGCATGAGGTAAGGCTTATAGTTTTTCAATGATCTTGTTGTTCTGTTTTGTAAGCTGGTTACGAGGCACTACTTTCTATTAAAGAGTTTTATAAAATGAAGTGTCGCATTTTTAATAATAGTTATATGCCTTGACTGTTTGATCGAAATGAAGTTTTACCAAATACCGTTATTCAATGTGATATATTCGTTAGTATAATTCTCTAGATACTTTCAGCTGTCATCTGTTGATGGATAGTCTGAATCAAGTCAGCACTCGGGGCAAGGGATGCGCCCTGTGGTAGGGTTGGGACGTATCTATTTCTATTTATGTACTATCGAACATATACTGTAAATACAGTGGAGTGAAAAAATCTAAAGGTAAAATTAAACGTTTTACAGCAATCCAACATTCGGTCATTATGAACAAATTTTGAATCAAATTGGTTTAGCTGTTTAACCGTGAAATTACATGAATTATTTTTTATTAACTTTTTTATATTTGTTGACAAGAAGCCCTAATTAAGAAGAATATAGGCTACATAAGTAAGATTTAAGCAAGTGTGGCTAAGCGGTTCCAGTGTCTGCTATACATCCAGACGTATCCTGGTTCGAATCCGGCCCTACACCAATGACTTGTATTTGATTTGCACTCGCATAACGGTGAAGGAAAACATCGTGAGGAAACCGACATGTTTGAGGACCACAATACCCGAGGACATGTGTCTTCCGTGGAAGGACCTGGGCGCCCACCACGTTGTATTTTCCCAAGAGAATTCCCCTAACGCATTAATTCTGCGGGGGAGTCACGACCCTCAGTCATGAGGAAATCCTACTCAAGAGAGAAGCAATATTTAATTGCAAAACTAAATTTTCTCCCAATATAATATTTTATCCAATATGTATTAAAACACATGTTCCTCCCTTACTGCGCCGGTGTGAATCTTTATTTACCGCCACTAATCTCACAGATTAGGGCTCACTCCCGGGGAGTAATAACGAAACCCCTCACATGGAGTACATATTACTGTGATACATACACACCTTCCTCGTATACTTGTGTATTATTATTGGACCCAAGCCTTTATTCCAGATAAAAATAATGTAAGTAAGCGTTTTATCTTAGTTTGATAAGCCTGCGTGCTTACAATACAATTTACTCCAAATTGTAATTTATAACAAGTCACGTAATAATGTGACATGTAACTACGATTGAGTAACGTATTGTTAAACAATTATTATTTATTATATATGTGAAATTGGTCTGTATACGTGGAAATACAACTCTAAAAGATGGGCTATTTAAATTGAGTTCTTGAACTAACTAATGGATTGGATCGGTTGCAAACATTGTGTAATTAACATAGCTAAAATAACCACAGCCACAACTCACTTTCATGTTGTTCTTTTTGGTTCAAAAAGTTATTTATATGTAAGTCTCTCAATGAATGAGTGAGTGAGGCAAAGCTGGTTTATTCACCGCAGGCTGTGGAGGAAATTAACAACATCTACAATATTCATTACGGTGCGATAAAACTCTGTAAGATGGGTGTGCGTTTATGTTGCGGCTTACTTTATACAAGCCCGGGAAATGGAGCAAGTAAACAATATTGGTTGTAGTTGCATTTTAGTGCGATAATAATAATATAGATTTTGATACATTTGATGAACTACTGTTATACATATAATAAAGCTGAAGGGGGTCGAAAGTGTAAAAATAAAAGACATAAAAATATTGCTTGTATAAATCTATAATAGAACACGTTTTAACAGTTTTGGCATTTTTCATCTGTTTCTTTTAAACGCCCATAGCGCAAAAACGGCTATACGGATCATAATGATTTTTGGTATGTATGTAGGTATAATGCCAAAATTATTGCGAGCGAAGCCGCGAGCGTCCACTAGTGTTTAAATATGTTTGTTAAAAAGTAAAAAAAATACTCGTTGATTCAGATACAAACATTAAAACTTACATGTCATTTAGAAAAGACTTATTATAAAAAATGTTTACACTGTAATGTTTTTCCTGGTAGATTATCATTTAACATTTACAATAATTTTATGACCTAATTTTTACAAGTATTTACATTCTGTTTATATCTACCATAATCTATCAAAACTTTTTTTAATTTTCACCTTAATTTCCCGTTAAAATGTTCAAATACCTCAGATAGACGTAAAAGAGAGATATAAAGAGCATCATCTCATATTTCCGCGCAATCTCGTGAAAGCACCTAATCTGCTTTCCTCACAATATAAAAAGGCAAAATCGACTAAATCAAAACATCCGCCTCCGTTTACTAACATTAATGACTTGGTTCAGGTGGCGCTAACAACTCAACCTATGCACTTACATAATTTTAAATCCATTTTTTTATTATTAACCTATGCTGTCCCACTCCTGGGCAAAGGTCTACCCAACTCCCCCATGAATCTAGGTCATAATAAATTTACTTAATAGTTTTGTCATTATAAATAGGCTCACGTATCATGCATAGGATTAAAATTGATTTCACTATTGTTTAGTTTGGAAACAAATATTAATACTGATACAGCCAAAAGTTTTTTTAAACTAATACGGGTTTGCACTGGGCCATAATTTGCCTGATGGTAAGCAAAGGCTATGGTCTAAGATGGAGCATGCTTATTGCTTACCCGATAAGAACCGATTCTCTCTCGCTTTAAAGGAATGGCTCGCTGGAATTAAGTCACTTACATTCTCATCTGCAAGTTTTTTTATTCCTATACAGTTTTAGATTCTTATAACAATATTGCTGGACATACCAACTAGATGGCAAAAATGGATGCCTCATGAAATCCTCTATATACATTTGCATATTTAGCTCTATATACTTCATCAATCGGTTCATCAGATTGTTAAATACTTAGTTAGCAGCTTGAATTCAAGCAGCTGCTTTACATATTTCAGATCCTTGATACGAAAACGCAGGGAATTTAAAAATTAAACCATCTTTTTGAACAACATCTCTTTTGATTAATACGTCGAGGAAGTGCAATTTATTTCTACACAATGGAAAAGTAAACAGTAGCTATGTACATTATATATTAAATTTTCAAAATAATATCTTTATTTTAAAGTTTTATTTTTTTATCTATTGACAGATTTGAGAATTATTTCAGGGCTGAATGAAATATTAAAATAAATAGTCCTTAAATTTTTATCTAAGATTGATTGATGAAAGGCTTTTAGTGAAAAAGGTTTTCAGTTTATTGAATTCGCTAAAAGTTATAACTTGTAACTGTCATGAGCGACTTTTCAGTTTAAATTCATTTGCTATTTTTAATCTTTAGACTAGAAAGTGATACTTTAACAAAACAAAGCAGAAATAAACAAGATCATCCACCGATTATGTTACAAAATGGGAGACCGTATCAAGGAAGTAAGTTTGTATGGGCGTGGTTGACTCTAGTGTCAGAATTTTCAAATCACCCTAAAAGTCTCTGACATTGCTTAACGACTGACGTACTATGACAATGAGACTACACATAACTACAATATTTAACGTGTCATCCGAGCCACGGAATCGCCCAAAATTAATTGTCACTTTTAAGTCACCCATTCAAGGGCTGACTTCGTCAACAGTTACTTAACATTGGAAATCGTAAGCCTCCGCAATATTGTGCCACGTAGTAAGGACGTTTCAAGGAAGTTATTACACTGTAAAAATCTCCACAGCTCCATGCAATGTCAAGGCATACCAAGTAAGACTTTTTTCGCGGCTTCCTCTCCACAAAGTTTGCAGTTTTAAATCTCGCGCTGTGAAATATTTCGCAGTTCTCGCAGTGGCGACATTCTTGCAAACTTACTCAGTCGTAAGGCGATTTTCATATTTTTATAGAAATAAAGTTTCGAGAAAAATGTTTATACTATTCAGTTGTGGAGATTTTACATTACTTTGCTAGTACTTATAGAAAGAAAAGAAAGAAAGAAAGAAATATTTATCGAAATCATAAACATTACAACATAAATAAATAATTGTATGCATTAAGCAACACTATGATTTCTTGTTATTGTTGTTTTAACATTCTTATAAAAATATTCATTAAAAATATTTATTTAGTTTATATGTAGTTTATTAATGAAAAAGTGTAGATGTTGGTTGTGTGTGTACTTTTGTTTATTTGATTATCGATGTATATTTAGATAACAACTTTATTTTATAAATTAATTAATTTCTAAAGCGTTTGAGCGCCTTATTAACACTGCGCGTGACTAAAATGTATTTACTACTTTCTCTTCATCAGCAGTATCTGCTGTACTATATCGTATTTCCTCATGACTGAGGGTCGAGACTCCCCCGCAGAATCAATTCACTAGGGGAGTTCTCTTGGGCAGATACATCTTAGTGGACGCCCAGATCCTTCCACACAGCACACAGCTGCTATAAGACCAACAGAAAAAAACAAATCTAGATGAAATCCTTGCGCTGTATCCCAGCTATAAAGTGCTAAATCGCGAGTAAAACTTAATCTTGTAAAGCCTTGTTGAAACTAGTATTTTTCAATTTCCCGCCGGCGGCCCGTGCTGGCTTTGCTATAAAGTTTTCAAGTAAATCCGGACGTAAGCACTAGTCGCGCTACAACACAATTTAGACGAGAGAATGTAGACTGATCTTGTGTTTACTGACAAGATGATACTCTGTATAGATTAGAAAACAAAAGCTATGATTATTCTATGTACTGTGTAACTAACTTTTTTGGTAAGCTACCTATGCGAAGCTGTATATTTATTTTATAGAGATGAGCCTAGTATTTTCTAAAAAAAACAAGCTAAAATTTGCTGTAACGCCTACAAAAATAGCTTACAAATCTGACAGATAATGGGAACAGAATACTAATTAAGGCGTTGTTATGATCACTACATATTGATTAAATTACCTACTTTTTCTTTACAAAATGCATGACGTTGTTTTTTTAACAATTACTATTTCTTAATACACAAAACAAATTAATATTTCAAAGAGCACTTATTTGGCCTATATCGATAACCGTTCACTCGTTCAAAATTTGTTTGTGTTCACGAAACGAAAACTATACCGTAGCCTGGTGAGATAAACCTCTCTGTGTCCACACGTAATCAGATGGAGCAGGATTCAATTTTAACTAAATTAAAATACTGAACCACGCAGAGGCCCACGGGAGAAGGCATTTGCAAGACCAATGAATGGCACAGATAACTTTACTTTGGACTTGTAATCTGCTCTGACTTTGTGGTAGTGAGTTGTATACGTTTAGTTTTTGGGATTTGTGTTTGCTGTCAGATATTTTTTACCTTTGTTTACAGTTTAAGTTTGTAATGAAAGAAATTTACAACAAAATATCCATTTAAAAAGAAAAAAAAAATTCTTGGACGTTATACAATAATTCATTACTAACAAACCTGTAAAAATGAAATCAATTATTATCGAACTAGGTACGGATACCTCATAGTCATATTACAAAATCCAATCAATCGCAATCAAATATGAATTTAATATAGATCACGACTTACGTTAAACTAGGTCTATAAATTTTCCATCACATTTAACCATCAATTATACCATCTTGTAAAATTAACTTGAATTTTGCAGCTGAAACTATTCGCCAACATTCGGACGTCTCGGCCATTCATAGCGAAACTTGGAGCCGCAGCTTGACATAACTTTAATTCCAATTTCATAACCAGAATAACTTAGCAACTTGTTTTAATTTGAAATCACAAGTTTAGTGGAACTATGGAACTATGTAGTCTGCAAGTTTCGGGGCCCTTTGGCCTTTACCGCTTACCGTGGGAGGTCACCTTGGCTGAGAGAAATTAACAAGAGACGGAATGAGACTCTGAGTTAGTTCTATTTAATACATAGGTACATAGGTACGGAGCGTTCCCTTAAAAATGTGTTATGTAACATGATTTTATTTAAGACAAAATATAGCCTAGCAAATTAAAATAAATAAATATTATTATTGTATTATTCATCAAAGTCTATAAACCAATGAAACTGGGCACCTAAAATATAAATAAATTGTTTTATGTTCAGAACATACCTACATAAAATCGACGAAAACAACCACTATGTAGTTGCCTACAGACGTACAGTAACAAATGAATAGGTTACCTACAACATCCTCCTTCTCCGCTACCCATCTCCGACCAAAAAGCCATTGGCTTTCTCCAACAGTCCGTCGGTGAGTCACACCACAAACTAAAATAATATCTTCATGTCCTCGGCTTGAATGTCCAATTTGCCTAATTGTTTCCCCGCCCTTGACCTTTCAAGTGGTGGGCCAAACCGCAATGGGCAACCCCGTA
Organism: Macaria liturata; assembly: GCA_964023185.1. Classification (NCBI taxonomy): domain Eukaryota; kingdom Metazoa; phylum Arthropoda; class Insecta; order Lepidoptera; family Geometridae; genus Macaria; species Macaria liturata. The sequence continues at coordinate 12,228,215 of OZ026821.1, forward strand.
CTTCCCTGCTTTACCCTATTTCCGCTGTACCTCGGGGGCTCGGGGCAGTTCACACGAAGGTATTAGGACTGACATTGATGTCATTGTAAAATTTTATTAGAAAATGCATGTTATGAAAAAGCAATTAGAAAATGGAAATGGCTTCGCTCGCTTCCTTTAATGGGATAAAAAGTAACCTATGTTAGTCTCATATATTTTTACCTCACGTCATGTTCATTTTCAATGAAAAAAAAAGCTTTACAATATTATGCGACTACATGTAATATGTGCCCCACCACAGCCTCCACACAACCAATACTCGTATTTTGCCCACTCAGCATAATGCTGTGTGGAGACGACTAGCGCTTGATCTTTGAAATCAAAATGGAAAAAGCAGATCTATAAACACGCTTTTGCTTTATATAATATTCAGTATAATTCAAGTATTATTTTGATATTGTCTAATAATAGAATTTTTAACACATTTACTCGTAAATTAACATTGTAATTAAAATACACGTAGAAGTTGAACTTCGATATTACATGACAGAGCAAACTACTGTTCAGCATTTTGCTGTATATACTAAGGTGTAAAAATTCACACATTCCTGTAAAAAGTTTGAGGTACATATATAATAAGTAGTAATTTGAAAAATTGAACCATCTTCTCTCTTGATATGTTTAACCGCACATCAAAGACGACTGGAATTTTCATTCTTTCAATATATTCATCAAATCAATCAATCAAAGCTTTAAAAACAAAACTTTGGTTTTTTTTCACAAGGACACGTCTTGTTGTGTAATGAAAATTACAATTCAGAGATCTTTAAATGCAGTATGAAGTTTAATATTAAGCTATTCGTAGTAAAAGGTAATTTTTTTCTTGTATGTTCGTCAATCAATCCTCCAGCATGTGGAAGTCAGAGATGTTGTACTTCAAGTAACGTCCACATCAAAAATATGCCAAGCAAAGCCTAAAATCTAGAAGGTCTGTGGTAAACAATATTACATCAGTAAGCAAATTCATTGTTCCACCTTTAGAATTATATTAAACTAATATTGCTATAGTGTATGTTACCAGTGTAAACCGGGCTTTAGGTCCGCGGCCAGCCGCGCTAGGAATAATTAATCCGCGGAGTGAGTGAGATGATTTAAGGCATAGTTAGTGGATTAAACTGACATTGTTATTTAATATACACTCACTATCACCGCGCAACTCAAGTCCGCACTAAATTTTAATCAACGCTGTCTCGGGACGCGGGCATGTTCAATAAGACGTAGCTATTATAATATTATGGCAAGAACATTTATTGTTAACGCATTTATTATATAACAATATCGGACAGTATAGAATAATCTTTCTTCTCTGGGTGATATTTACCTATTAATTATTGATATACAAAAACAAACATTTGATTGTGATAGTATTATGAAAAATTTAGCATGAAATATTTAATTATTTTGATTACTTATGAAAACAGATATAAAAACGGACTTAATTCGTAAATAGAAAAAATAATTAATTTGAGGCATATATTGGATAATGACATACTATGTCAATATACAAGGTTATTTCAAAAGCACCAGTAACTTCGTAGGTTGCTAGGTAGATCATACAACCTTTGGTATAAAATGTTCTGTAAGGCACACAGACTATCAATAGCTTTATAACACCATAGCGTCTATATCTGCCCGAGCATGGAGGTGGCAATAAGAGCACCATTCCGAGGGACATTTGGCGCTACGCCAGCGCCACTTTTTTTTTTTTTTTTTTTTTTTTGTTGTTCCGTCTATACTTCCTCCGACAATGAATGTCAGAGACATTGTTAGACTAAACATATTGCTTACGCAGTTTGCTTTGTTTATTCATCTGATCGGTAAATAATTTCACCTTTTTTATTGTTCGTTTTAATAATGTAAATAATAAATAAATAGCATTACAGGTTCCTACATCCTACATACATACATACATTCCGATACTAAAACAATCACAAACAAAGAACCTCTTTCCAGCCAAATGGCGAACCATCATAAACGAAGGAGCACTCAGTGCACCCCCGGCTTATCGGGTTCACCACTTGCCCCAACAAGTGAGTGTTTAGGTATATATGTATATTATTATACATATAACACATTACTTACGCTTGACTACAACTTGCCTGATGTTAAGCAACGTTATAATCTGCGATCTAGCGCGCTCGCTAGAAGAAACCGGTTTAGGTACTCTCGACTTGAAGACCGACCCAGTTCTACTTAGGGCACACTAGCTACCAGCATTTCAAGCGTTTTGGAGTACAATATAAAATTTTTACATATGAAATATACAGATCTTCATGTAAAGGTGATAGCGGCGGAGGATTCTTCGTCAGAAGCTTTGACTATCGCTTTGAATCACGCTTCTACCTCCGCGGCGTGGTGAGCGGCGCGCCGCAGAACGAGCACCTCTGTAACTTGTACTCGTGGGCCTCCTTCACACGGGTACAGAAACATGAGAGATTCATTAAGGAAGCGGTATGTACAAAGTACATTTGAGTTATTGAATGTTGGGTATAACAAAACAAAGTGCATTAGCATTGTAACGATGAACACGTTACATACGTTCCTACTTAAATTCCAATAGCAATGTTGCATATCGTCGCTCTCGCGCATATTTGAAAAAGGAGTTTACCGGCAGACGAGTCGGCCTTCACTACTCAAGGACGACACACATTTTGCATTTTAATCTACTAATTTCTTCTTATTAGTTTTCTTCTAAGCGTGATTATTCCGTGTTTTAACCTTTTCCCCGATTGGGTAAGTGTTTAAACTTGTAAATTATAATGATAAAATGTTTATAGGTAACCTCTAACACGTGTCGCCACCATTCCGACAATTTATTTTTAGAATTAATTACTTTATGATTTATCACGTTTATATTGTAAATATTGTTACTTACATCTATCTATATAATAAACCTTGTCATCGGCTCATCACCATGGACTTGAAATCCGAGTACTATTACTTGGCTTGGTGAGCCGATGCGGGGGAATGCATGGAAGAAGAGATATTGACCCTGCCCATCAATTCCCTTCCAGGGCCCTAGGTTCGGGTTTACTGCACCCGTATCGAATCGACCAACGGATTAATTCAACCAGAAGACTGACGGTCACCTAAGTACTCTGCCGCTATTGGTGTTGGCAGCCCGTATCTACCAACGGATTAATTTAACCAGAAGACTGACGGTCACTTCAGTACCTACCCTGCCATCGTCGGGATACCATACCAGGGGAGTACCCGGATTTCCCCCCTAACACACAGCCATTGACCATCTTTTTCATTCTGTTATTATTGTGGTAAAATTATATCTTTATATTTTTTGTTAACATTGCCTTTAAATTTAATTTCTCTGATAGGCTCACTATGTTACAGCATAGCATTGCCATTCAGCGTGGTAATGCGGCCAGTAAGCTGAACACGCTGCCCTCTGGTAGTGGGCTGTAGCACTTAGATTATCTTTAGGCTTTTCTAACGATTTTCTAAGTGCCCCTTTTTATGTTGTAGTTAGAAGTAGTACTTATATTAAGTTTTTCTTCCCTTGTTTTTATGTTTTAAAGCGAAAAGGAAAAAAAAATACAAAACAAATACTTATTTATGTTGTTATATTACATTACTGTTATGTTCAACAGTAATGTAAAATGTTGTAATTATTATATTGTCTATTAAAAATATATATTTTATTTATAATACGTAAGTTTTTGCCCAACAGCCGTTTAATAACAAAAAATGTGCAACATCATAACTAAACGATTCGTATTTATTTACAGATAAAAGAAGCGGAAGAAATTGGCACAAAATAACTAAGGAACAGTGTTGAAGTTCAATATTAATACCACCTACACATAATATAATATCCAAATTTCAGATAATATTCTCATTATGTTACGTCACGACTCATCTCTAATATTAAAAGCTAAAATACTTTAGTAGGTAACTGATATTATTTGACTGCAATTTTTTTCTAAAATATTAAAAATAAGTTGTTATTGAACTTGAATGCAGCCAAAAAAGCATTTATGCTTATGAAAATATTTTTATAAATTGTGATTAAAGTATGTCATTGAAAACGTAAACAGACTTGCATAACCTTGTTTATCAAGTAACGTCCAATTCTTTTGATATTTAATTATTATCATTGGGTCCTTCTGAACTTTGGTCTATACTCAATAGTGTTACCCTAATGAAGTGGACATATTATAAGAATATTTAAACAGAGGTATTAAACATAAATTAGTATATTCAATATTGTTTTTACGACTCTAACAAAAATAAACTAGCATTTTATATTACTGTATTTTTGTGTCAATGACTAGACTATTTTATTTATGTTTTGTTTTGTCTATTATATGTTATATAAAGTTTTTTTTAAAATATGAATATCTGATTTACTCAAAACTATTAAAACATAGTCACTTATTGACTTAGGTATACGTTAGCGCAAATCTTCTAGTCCGATCTGAAGTTGCATCATAGCGGCCCGCGCATGTACAGTCAAGTGCTACAATAGTATGTACGAATTTTTATATTTTTACCCGAATTTTAATTAAAGGATTGGGTACATGCTTTTGGAAATATTATTACTAAATAAATTATTATTATAAATAAAAAAATATATGATTAACATAACAATTTAACAAGAAATATTATTTTAATCTTTATGGTGCAAAGATTGCTGCCACCTTTACAAATAACAAAAACAGGAACAAGAAACAATAACAAAATAACACGAAATGAAAATTCAACAAAAACACTTAACAAACAGTTATTATAACAAAAATATCGCGCGTGACTGTACTCGGTGGGTGGAGCTAGCGAACGTGACAACCACACACAGAGAACGAAAAAACGCTTTTACGCTGTGATTTGTCAAGGACGGTCACGTGGCATATACCCCGCTAGGGGAGCTCCGCTGATACCCATTTTTTCCTTCTGCGCAGGTATACGCCTCGTGTTCAGATCGGACTTGATGTTTTGCGCTTACATACCTACTATTTAAAATTTTAGTTTGCCGCGAATTAGTCATTTGTAAGCAGTTACAGATAGGGAGCCAACGGAGCCGCAATGTTGTGCTTAATCATATTTTTAATTTGTAAGTATTTAGAATTATTTGTAATATAAAATATGTATAAAACATTTTAAACACTTACACTTTTATGTTGCTCTAGATTTAGCTGGCAATGTGGTTTCGACAGACAAACAGTGAGTATTTTAATATAACGTAATATATTATCTTCTTTATAAAAATATACGTGATCTATTACAGAGTGTCTTGTATACGATTTTTTTTTATATAATTTATTTTATTTAGATTTTTGAAATTCAAGAAAATAAATCTTATTTTTCCCCATTTTCTGCTAAAGTTTTTTATTACAAATAAAACTTACTTGCTTTGTAACATCATTTACGTGAAGAGTCAGTACCGATAATAAAAATCATGGTTTGATACATTTCTTTTACAGATTCAATTGCACTTGGCCTAAGGACCCTAAAAACGGTTATTTTTTAAATTATTTTAATAACGGCAGATTATTTGATGGAGATTTAATCCCAGATCCCAAGACTAACAAGGTTAAATCCTACGAATTGAAAATTCAGTGCCATATTGGGTTCTCTGGAATAGGATCCGACTTACTTACTTGTCATGAAGATGGTCGCATGGAGTATGCAGATTTTGAATGTCTACGTAAGTTTTTTTTTAATATATGAAATCGATAAGGCAACGCCTAGTTTCAGTCTTTATTTATAAGAGATGTATATGTTTTAGCTATTTGTGCGCAATCCAGCAACTTGTTGTCATGTGGGTCAGAGTCACGGTGTGTCATGACCTCGGGAGAACCAGTCACGACATTCCAAACAACTACTCGATACAAAACACAGGAAAATTATGGAGGTATATATGGTAGGTAATTTGATGACTTAAATCGTTTTTAGGTATTAGTGATAATAATTGGATATACAAATACATTAACGAAAAATAGGGAAACGTAATCCTGATTTATGTTATTAGAATGTGGCGTACCGGATCCATTCTACGAGTACCTACAAGAAGCCCGAGAGACGAACTTGGAGCCACACCAGCGTTCCCGACGAGACATTAATATGAAATATGGAGTCATGCACTACGAAGAGCCTGAAAGAACAACACTAAGAGAAGGAAGTTACACTGGCGCCGCCGGCGCGGCGACCGCTGGCGGTGGCAGAAGATCTTCTTTCGCGGAGATACCCTGGCATGCCGGAGTGTACAGCAAGAAGACCAGGCCTTACATGCAGATATGTGGCGGGAGCCTCGTCTCACACACCGTGGTCATATCTGGTGAGATAATGTTTATTGAACTAAAACTACCTATTTATGAACGTCCCTGATTTTCAAAAACGTGCTCGTGGCTTGTACTTTGTGGACTTCGGTACAAATTTTTATTTAACCAAATTTGATAACTAGCGTAACTAATGTGCATACAATACACATACGAAAATGTTATATTTACATCTCGATTATACCTCACATAGGTCAGATTACACGGTAAAATGCAAGTTCCCGATGATTATTCCTTGTTTAACGGTGGTTGTAGTTTGAGGTCCTTTAAGCAGTTTGAAAACATTTGATGTCAAAGCTTACTCACATACCACATTCCTAATATCAGCTTTGTCATTCAAACAGAAGATTAAGGTTTGATGTCTTATCTAACCTACTAAAATATTGGCTATCCATTTAGGGTTTTTTTTGTAAAATCAAATAGTGAACATGGCAACGAGACAACAGAACTACGTATCTGATAAATCGTTTATGCATGTTTCAGCCGCGCACTGTTTCTGGGGCGAATCTAAGCAGCTGCCTGCCACAGACTATGCTGTAGCAGTCGGCAAGTTGTACCGACCTTGGAACGAGCCGCATGATGTTGGAGCGCAGAAGTCTAATGTAAGATCATACCTAGCAGCATTTAAAACATGATAGTAAAAAATTAATAAATTCACTGGAAATGAATGACTCAGATTAATCAATTTGGAATAAAAAGAAGCACAGGCTGACTCCATAACAAAAAATACGATGATCTATCTAATCGTTTGGTTGAGGCGAGAGAGATAAAGAAACCTTCGCTTATATGCAACATTATTTTTTTTATAGGTAGCAGCTATAAAAATACCTCCATACTTCAAAGGTCATGCCACGAACTTGCAAGAAGATATAGCGGTTGTTATTGTACAGTCCCCATTCAAGTTCGGTTATGGAGTCCAACCAGCTTGTCTTGACTTCGATGAAGAAATGGATCAGCGACACTTGGCACAGAATGCTTTAGGAACGGTAAAGTATACATACATTAGACTTAAGACGCACTAGTAAGTTTTATTACTTGAAAATTTAAATTAAAAGCCCGATTTGTAAATTTAATGATAACCATGATATTTTAATATTGAAACTTTCGTGAGACATTTTATTAATATATTAACTAAACGGTTTTCACTCACGTGTAAATCGCGTAAGTTGTTTACGCGTTTCTGCGTGCTACAGCGGTCCCAGAACATACGTTCTGAAAATGGATGTCATAACATCCCAAACGCGTAAACAACTTACGCGATTTACACGTGAGTGAAAACCGTTTAGTTAATATATTTTAATCATGATATTTTAAGTTTTCAAATTAAAAAAAAAAAACACTCACCCTCTCCTATTTATCAAGGTGAAAGTTTTTGAGTATCTCGTAATAGTACGGTTGAATAGAGTAGAATGAAATTCTCAATACAATTCGTTTAAATCTTGCATAAGCATACAGGCTACTTTAGACCCCATTTATGCAGGCGATGCCACTTACGTCTTCATGACTTTTGTTTATATCCAGGTAGCAGGCTGGGGTCTGACTAGCGAGGATGGCCCGGCGTCTCCTGTCCTGCAGATAGTGGAGCTCCCAGTGCTGGACGTCCAGGAGTGCTTCCACCAAGCAGACCCCACCTTTAGAGGACACATCACGAGTGATAAGTTCTGTGCGGGGTGGAATAATGGTATGTCACTTTGTTTGTATATTTTTTGATTTGAGTAAAAACATTAGGTTAGCCTCTTTATTGTTTACTAGAGTCACATTATATTTAGCTTTACAATGGGACAATACAGATTGATATCTTATGTCTGTATGCTCTCTTTTCAATAACCTGGGCCTCACGGGACGGAGGACTGTCTGTGAAACTTCCTGGGTAGATTAATATTAACACATCTGATCTGCCCAAGACCAATTTATATCCAACTGTCGAATACGAGTAGAGTGTACTCTTATATTTAAACTCACAAGTGTAAGATAACATTATTACTGAGAAATCTATTGTATTGTAGGTACCGCGGTATGTAAAGGTGATAGCGGCGGAGGATTCTTCGTCCTAAGCTTTGACCATCGCTATGAACCACGCTTCTACCTCCGCGGCGTGGTGAGCGGCGCGCCGCAGAACGAGCACCTCTGTAACTTGTACTCGTGGGCCTCCTTCACACGGGTCTACAAGCACGAGAGATTCATCAAGAAAGCGGTATGTACTATACAATAATATAATTTACCAATAACAGTGTTAATGCTATTTCTTATCGTCTTTACTGTCTTAGTTTGGAATACGAGTATACCATCAGCTGACATACTATCTACTACAAATACTCATACAATTAAATATTTTGTCATGATATTGTTATCTATTGCCCATGAGACAAACGTTATATTAGTATGGAACTAGATGGCGCTGTGTGAAATATACCTGAAAATTTTATCATTAAATATTTTAATGTAATATTTCGTAGAAAGTATTAAATACTTATCTCTTTTTTGTAGATTGAAGAAGCATATTATGCTGGAAGTTCAAACAGACCTCTACATTGAATCGTTTTCCCTAGCACTGAATTAACATACAAGTCAGGATCCCGGCAGAAATATAAATTGGAGAAATATTGTGGATAGATGATACTATAAAGTATACGCTGAAGGTGTCAGTTGTGTTATAGTATTTTCTATTTGATACAAAACTAATGCAAATTAAGGCTTGACACGTAACTGTTACCATTATTGAACAAAGAATAGTTATAAATTTACTCGTAATGGACGTTCCCTGACCGAGCCATATTTTTCCCGATAAGTAATTATTTGTAAAACGTAGAAAATAATATGATAATTTTCATACTCTGTTAACTTTCTTAAAACATGAATTTCGTAACAAACTCAAGAATCGTCTCACTTAAATTTATTTCATGTGTAATAAAATAAAGATGCCTTCAAATCTTGTGGCAGGTATAAAACAATATTTTGTAGACGAGTCTAGCCAAACCTGTAATTTTTATTAAATATTATTCAAAATCCAAGGTTTTTTTCCTATTATTGCTAGCATTTTCCTTGAATCCATGACATAAGCAATCTATTTAGGTAATAACTTATAAGGAAAATACTAAGAAACATCTTCTTTATTACTTGAACTAAGCAGCCTTATAATATTAGTTTGCGTAAAATTAGTTTGTAAATGATGATCGTATATTTATTTCATACCTTTATCGGTTTTCATACATAACATTCTTCTCATCTAGTGATTGGTTGACTTTTTTATTCTTGGTTTCAAGTCACCTACAGTCAGAACCACTATGTTGTGTGTATTGGTGTTTGTTATATGTAAGAAATATCAACTAACACTAACAGTATTTTCGTTCTTCTTCAAGTGATATTCGTATCATTAAAGTGTTTCGCATTATCATAGAAAATCGTAAGCAACATTTTTTATTTATTTAAATTGAACGTGATGTTTTTCTTTTAGTGTTCGCATCAGATGGATTGTCAGAAGAAAATTATAATTATCTGTGAGTATGTACATATACCACCATATTCATTATAAACAATGCTTTCAATTAATATTTTTTTTCTGTTCATTGTAATAACTTATACAAAAATGGTGCTGTAATTGTTTAATGTCTGCCAAAACATTAAATTTCTAGAATAGGTAAATTATATTTAAAAAATAAAATGTGGTACGAAATTTTAAGCAAAAGCATAACTATTATTATTTTCACAGGTACAACAGGTTTTCTTGGTCCAAGGAAAGAAAAAGTTGCTTGTCACCCGCAGATATTGATCACATTTTTGACAATAATTTAATACCAGACCCGAACTCGAAAATATTTGAATCATTTGACATACAGTTGAGGTGCCGAGACGAATATTTAGGAATACGTTCAGAGTGTTTACTCTGTGATGAAGATGACCTTGATAACCCTGGTTACCATGCAAACTTTATTTGCGAAAGTAAGTCTTAAAGTTTCTGATTTGGTTAATAAGTGTTTTGTTTTCAGATATCATTCAGTTTGATATGTATATATGTAGATAAATTATAGATTAATGGTTTATTGGACAAACAAATAAAATTAAACTTAACACAAACAAGAGAAAATTCATTTAAAGTTGAGTATTATATCGATTTGTTTTGGTGATATATATGTCTAGAGAACATTTAAATATAATGCCATAAATGGCGACCTTATCGCTGAAAGCGATCTTTTCCAGGCAACCGAGGATGGAGAGGAAATCTTAGTAAATACTAGACGAGGTGTACAATAAAGAGCACAAAAAATAAACTATAAAAAAATATTATATATGACTTACACAAATAGGCTGTTAAACTTGATTCAAAGACTCAAGTTTCTAATATATAACATTTATAGTGACCCAGAAATAATAAAGACTAAGTTGTTTTTTTTAATAGTTTGTTACTATTGTAGTATAAAAAATATGTGTGCTGCTCATGTAAGAGAGAGCACACATGTTTTTAACATTTACTGTAAATTTTCAGGTGATTGTACACGATCAAGCTCACCAATTTCATTTTTGCAACCGGCACAGGATAAATCCTGTGGCAAAAAGTTATTGTGTTTCAAGTTCCGAATACCTGAACTACCAGTACAACATCTACAACCAGTGTCACCTGCTACAACATATGTACAAGGAAACAGAAAATCGGAAAGCTATGAAGGTAACGTAAGGAACGTAAATCTAACACCTTTATACTTTTGGAACCATGTCTAGAAATAATAGCCCGTTGCTGCTTCTGGTAACCCTCAATTTAATATCAGAAACATTTTACAGCTGCAGTCAACAGTAAAAATTTACTGTAATAACTAGTAGAAAAGATACATTACTTGTTAGTAATATACGACTTCCTTTGGAGTACTATCGGCCCAATCATCAGGAAAAGTAATATCGACACAAGAGTCTCGGCCATCTTGTCCGAATGTCGATTAGACAAGCCACTGGCGCTAACTACAAACACTTTACATTATAAGTATAATAAATTCAAGTAGACTATCGTTAGTTGCAGCTGTCAGCTAACGATTATAATAGTCTTGTTTAATACTAATAAGAATGTGTATTACTAGATTGCGGGCTACAGGATCCGTACGTCAAGCGCCTACTGCAAAACCTGCATCCAAAGAGCGCAGATGTACCCTCACCGCCGCCGCTGAGGCGACGCCGACGCTACACGTATACTATTACATGTGATGATGGTAGTGAAATCAGCGCCACAGTTCATGAAGAGGCCTCCCCAGCTGGAGCCAGAGTTTCGGCCATTGCCGAAGTACAGTGGCATGCTGGTATATACACCAAGAAAACTCGTCCTTATATGCAAATATGCGGTGGGACTATTGTGTCTCATAATGTTGCTATATCTGGTGAGAATTCTTCATCTATCTCTATCTCATTATTACATGGATCTATTAGTAAAAATGCCATCAAACTATCTAATTCGTTCTGTTTTCAATTCAGGTACGAAATAGGTACGTGTATTATTTATTTATGCGTTCATACACGGTCAGGTTTTGACACAACTTGGTAGCATTCCTAGTGTTGTATCGACTTACGATGCTTCACGGTTTTTTACAAATAATTTCTGGATTTGTCGTTAAAAAAAATCTTACTCTCCATACTATATTCCAGCTGCCCATTGCTTCTGGAGTGATGAAGACAAGCTGTTGCCTGCGATAGACTATGCTGTAGCAGCTGGCAAGCTGTACCGGCCATGGAATGATCCCCAGGATGCAGATTATGCGCAGAAGTCTGATGTAAGAAACAATTTAAAAGTATCTGAAATTGGACGTACTTATAATTATTTTATTGCTTTTAATACACTCAATAATTGACAAATAATCTTCATAGAATCGGAATCCAGAGCCATCTTTATTTGTCTGTTTGAAGAACTTTGAAATCAGAATTCTATATCAAGTAAGTGCTAGTCAAGTTTAACATAGTTTTTTTATTTGGTTTCCAGATAGCAGATATAAAGATCCCACCATATTTCAGAGGCCACGCCACAAACCTGCAAGAAGATATAGCCGTTGTTATTGTAAAGAAACCTTTTACGTTTAGGAGAGGAGTGCGCCCTGCTTGTCTGGACTTTAATGAGGATATGGACCAGAAATATTTGGAACCGCATACTTTAGGAACGGTAATGAGCCATACAGAATAAGGCGGCCCAGACTGCCCGACTCAATGCGTTTCTATGAATGATCACTACATTATTTGTGTTCTTGATACAAGACAGAATGATGATTGAAATAACTTACTTTACACTTCAAGCGCATATCTTAGTAAAGTACTCGTTTATGGAATTTGTGTTTCCTCAAAACCTATACCTACCTAGCATATGTGACACAGGACAAACAATATAATATACAACAATATAATAATAATCGGTTGCTAGTTGCTAGTGTATAAAAACTTTGTATCAATATTTTTTATTCTTTCTAAAATGCAGGTAGCAGGCTGGGGTCTGACCAGCGAGGACGGCCCGGCGTCTCCAGTCCTGCAGATAGTGGAGCTCCCAGTACTGGACATCCAGGAGTGCTTTCAGCAGTCAGACCCCACCTTCAGAGGACACATCACCAGTGATAAGTTCTGTGCGGGGTGGAATAATGGTATGAGGTGTATTTGTCTTTGGCTTGGCGTTTACAATTTGGCGTATGTAATTTTTTGCTTTGATAAAGTAGGTTTCTATCCAATGACTTTATATATATATTGATATTTATGTAAAAACGGCCAGTAAGAAAGTGATTTATGATTTAATTAAACGTTTAAATACATCCGGCAGGTACGGCGGTATGTAAAGGTGACAGTGGGGGAGGGTTCTTCGTTCAAAGTATGGTCGAGGGAGAGCCGCGCTTCTACCTCCGCGGCGTGGTGAGCGGCGCACCGCAGACAGACCACCTCTGCAACGTGTACTCGTGGGCCTCCTTCACACGTGTACAGAAACATGAGAGATTCATCAAGGAAGCGGTAATACATAATAATTTATGTTTGAGACGCTACTTTTATGTAATATGAACCACATAAATATTTTGTGTACCCTGTAGTACTGTTATACAACAAATAAAACCATTGCGGTTTTATCTTAAACATCAAGCTGACCTACTTGTAACGCCGTCACATCGACTAGTGAAGTCAGAGAGGGTGGTATACATACTCGGGCCCGCGGTGTTTAACCGGCTGCCCGCCACCGTGAGAGATGCACCCTCCACCGCATGCTTCAAAACCAGGATGAAGAAGTGGCTGTTCGAGAAATTATTTTATGACTTAGACGATTACCTCAAACTTGACGTAACATTAGTAACTAAACATAATTCTTACAGCACGGACATATGAATAAGCTTAGGAACCTAAATATTGTTGTGACATATATTTGATATTATTGACATTTAGAATTTTGACATAATCTAATAATTAATAAATATTTTTATATACAATACATTTCAATTTATATTATGTTTACTATTGTAAACAATACATGTACATGTATCTACTTCTAACTTGTAACTATGGAGTTATGAATAAATAATTTTGTATTTGTATTTGTATTTGTATCAGACGCAATATATCAAAGAAAATGAAAAGTACATAATTTTATAATATATTTTTTTTTGTTCCGCAGATGAGGAATTCAGTTGCAGGAAAGCCATGAGCGTAACAGAGTTATTATGGCATGATTCATAAGAAAATAATGCGAACATATAAATAAATGTCTAAAAATACATGTTGTTTTTATGGTAAATGTTTCCATTTTCTTGATTTTTTGAATATTAATTCTAGAGTAGAACAAAGTGTACATAAGGACGAAAAAATCTGTTTCGAAAAGAAAATGCTTAACCCCTTCTCAGCCTAGGTCTCAGGAAATTAATTTTATTCAGCAGTAGTAATGAACAATAAGGTTTTAGTGTCCAACCCGGAGGCAGGATGGAAGTTGGAGAATAATGAACCTCGAAATTGAAGAGCTGGTTGGGGAACCAAATATAATGGGTGAGACAAAAGCCTATAGACTTCGCTGGTTGGGTCACTTGGTGAGAATGGGAGACAATCGTAGTGTCAAGAGAGCCTTTCTCGGTGTCCCGAGTGGCCGTCGTCCCGTTGGTCGGCCGAGGTACCGCTGGAAGGACGTTGTGGAGTCAGATCTGCGCGTGCTTCAAGTAGCTGACTGGCGGGAAGCGGCTCAAGACCGGGACCGGGGGCGATCTCTTGTATCGGAGGCCAACACTCACTTTGGGTCGCTGCGCCAGCGGAGTAAGTGAGTAAGTATTGAACAAAATTTGTGGAGTTCAGTGCCACTAGGTTTCCATGCCAGTTTTGGCTTGACTATATTTAAATATTAATAAAGTATGATGATGATGATGAATAACCTTGTAGTATAATAATCTGTCTGAGAGCAGTCAGTAATCAGCCGGTACCGGAGCCACGATGACGTCAATATTCGTTTTCCTATTATGTTAGTTTTATCGCCAATATACTTACTTACTGTACTTTTTAACTATTAATAATAATATCACGTTTTAATAATAACATTTAAAATGCATTGTTCCCGAAAAATACAATAAGAATCGTGCTTAGAAGTTAATTTCAAAAAACTAAATTTATTTGTTATTAAAAGTTGAACTTTTTTCACAGTGTTTATCGCTATTGGATTGTCAACCGGAGAACAGTAAGTTTTATTTACAATGATATACTAGCCAGTTTGATTGCAATTATATTTATGTCTGTATCTACAGAAATCTTCAACAGGTTCAACTGTTCTTGGCCCGACGAACCAGAGCATGGTTATTTTAGATACGTGAATTGGAATGACCATTTTGATGAAGATTTACAAAAACCAAAAGCGATCACTAAAAAGGTTAAATCGTACAACCTTCGTATTATCTGTGTCAATGGATACACAGGCATCGGACATGACCGCCTCGTGTGCCTTGAAGATGGGACTATACAATATACAGACTTTGAATGCTTACGTCAGTTACTTTATTTTTGCTAAGAGTTGATAAACTAATTTGGAAATGAGCAAATTGTCGGGTGGTGGTACAGAATTACATAACCATTACAAGTAGAGTAAAACCATGAATCTGTGATGTTTTATTTGTTTTCAGCTGAATGCGTGAAACGCGATAATTTATTATCTTGCCATAACAAGCGATGCCTTGTTAAACCAGAGCCAGTAGGCTTTGTTCGTTTCAATCGGAATTTCAGCAATAAAGATGAAGGTAATATTCTGTTTAGTACCGTAGAATGGGGTGAAAGTGATGATTTTGAACTTCACACCGAAAACTAAGGTGTTTTTAGTAAGAAAATTAGATTATGACAATTGAATTATATGAGTCTTTATGGTATCTCTGTGAACCAATATAAAACTACGTGATTAGTATTGCAATTTAAGAATAAAACGGTAAAATATAGGCAATCCCTATTCACCCTGAAAACAGGGTGATTAGAGACGAAAATAAGGTGAATGGGAAAATTTACTAGGGCTGTCACAAAATTTATTTTGTTTTATTGAATTATTTAATATAATGAGATAAACCTAATTATTATAAGTTTCAATTGTTTTAATTATTATGAATATGAAAACATAATGAAATTAATCTAATTATTATCTAGAATAGGTGCATATTTATCTTAAAAACAGTTAACTGCATAGTGACAACCCTATAAAGCTGTCCCTATTCATACATAGGTCGTCCCTATTCATCTCATTCTCGTCCCGTTTCACCCTCCTTTCGTCCTTATTCATACTTTAGGCGTCCTTATTCACCCCAAAAAACGCAAATTTCTGATGGCATTCTAATTTATCAAGATAATACCTATGTTAAGTGATAAATGAAGCTTACCTTATATGCATTTGACGCCCAAAACACTAAATTACGTTTTAAACAAACACTCTTACTATCTCACTTGAAAATAAAGCCGACAGAGCGAAGTTAATATCACTGTTATAACCGGCGCCCACTTTCAAGTGTCTTTTTTGACAGTTTGCAGCTAAGCTCATGTTAGTTCAATGGTGCCATAGGAAAGATTCAATAATCTACTACAAATCCTACTAAAAATGGTAAAAATTTTAATGATGTAGAAGAAAATATTTAATGTCAAAACTCATTCCTCCTCCTCAGTCCTGAAATATTTATTTATTTATTCCCGGTTTTGTCCCTATTCACCTCGCGATCCCTTTTCACCCCATTTTACGGTATGTAACTATCCATCCATGGACTGACCTAGGCGCTCACCACGATCTCTCTGCCCAAAAGAACTCTCCTAAAGATCTTTTAAACATTTTTCATTGAAATCGGTTCAGCACTTGCGAAGCGAAGAGCTTTTTCTTTGTTTACATAATAAAATTCTAATGATAAAAAATCTAAAACTTCAAGCCGAGGCGATTTTGTATTTCGTAGGTATCTTGTATTTTATGTAAATATATTTAGCACTTGTGGCCAACATAGCACTAACTAGAATGACTACTAGAGTGCGGCTTAGAACGGTACCCCAGCCCTGATGACAACCCTCTGATCATTGGCGCCGGCGGTAGAACAGGCTTCTTACATGAAGTGCCGTGGCACGCTGGAGTCTACACCAAGAGAACCAGACCTTATATGCAGATATGTGGCGGAACGCTCGTTAAACCCAATATTGTGATATCAGGTGAGAAAAAAATAATGATAATGTTTTATGGTCAGATTGGGTCAACTTGATTTTTTAAACCAAGCAGTGTTATTAAGCTCGTCTGAATTTCCGTCAGTCTGAAGGCACGGAAGCAAAGCTCCTTATCAAATTTTATGAATTTCACTCTACTATGTGTGGCCATCTAATACTTTGATTCGAGATAGTGTTAAATTGAACAGCAACTGTTAAACGTTCATCTTAAAATTATGTTTCAGCTGCTCATTGCTTTTGGAGCGAAGAAATAAAACAACTGCCAGCTTCAGACTTTGCAGTGGCAGTCGGGAAACGGTACCGACCTTGGCGCGATCCGCACGATGCACTAGCACAGAAATCTAACGTAAACTTTCTTAGCAATGTATTACAGCCACCATAAGAGACAGTTCCGTATCAGTGCATGCTCCTTTGATAGTGGGCTGCTTAAATGCCCTGCTGCTGTATTAAAGTATCAAAATCTATCTATATAATTATCTTATACCCATAACACATGGGCTCGCTTGTTATAAGTAAACCTAGATGGCATTGTGACCCTTACTATATAATTATTTGTTTAGATACTATACAAAACATACCTTGTTTTCAACATTTCCAGGTCGCACATATAAAAATCCCACCATATTTTCAAGGGCATGCTACAAATTTACAAGAAGATATAGCTCTTGTGTTTGTAGAGACAGCGTTTAAGTATGGCGAAGGAGTCCATCCCGCTTGTCTGGATTTCAATGAAAGAATGGAACAAACACATTTAGCGCCGAGCAGAATAGGCAAGGTACCTCCTTAATACTAGCTAGTTAAATATTTGGTAGTGTCGTTTGGAGCTGGTTTCGCTCTAGTACATGCATGTTTCACTGTGTTCTCCTGGCCTGTCGCATCGTGTGACCAATGAAATGTCTAGCAATATGGAGTAAATAAATACTAACAATTTTGGGTTATTATTATCTTTAGGTATTATAAAGTCGACGCAAAAGTAAACCCAAAATTAATAATAATAATAATAATTATTATTTCAGGACATATCACACAGCGCCATCTAGCCCCATACTAAGCTTACGCTTGTATCATGGGTACTAGATAACGGATATAATACATATATACTTTTTCATTTGTAAATACATACTTATTATACATAGAAACGACCAGACTTAACACAAATAATTACAAATTGTAATATTCATAATTACTTGTGCCATGCGGGAATCGAACCCGCGCCCCTAGATTAGAAGGCAGAGCCACTACCAACTAAGCTAACGGAGTAGTCGGAGGATAATTAATATCAGTATTTAAGAAATGGGTTTGTCATGATTATTATTATTGTTTTGCAATGATTGATCTGTTGCAGCTGTTTGTCTATTATGATATACCTATTTGTATTCATCTATTATTTGCAGGTGCCCGGTTGGGGTCTGACCAGCGAGGACGGACTTCCTTCTCAAGTTCTGCAAATAGTAGACCTCCCAGTAATAGACGTCCAAGAGTGCTTCCAACAGTTGGACCCTAAGTTCCGAGCTCACATCACCAGTGATAAATTTTGTGCGGGAAGGAATAATGGTGTGAAACTTTTGATTAGAATAATTACTACCATAATCAAGAAAATATGTTTAATTTTTTTCATATGTATCTGGTCACGAAATTTACATAATCCGAGCCACTCTCGTTTCTCGTACAAATGGCAACCTGCAATGTTACCCTCATACTTCCGAGGTGTTCAGTTATAAGTAGCTTATTTTTTTCTAATCTAATCTCCCGATATCAAATGTCCCAGACAAACAAGTTTCACTCAATATAAATGTAAATGTTGTTTTAATTTGTTAAAAATGGGAACTAATATTATGATAATATCAGTATGCTATCTCAGGTACGGCAGTATGTAAAGGCGACAGTGGCGGTGGTTTCTTTGTGAGTGACCTCGATGACAAAGATGGCCGCTTCTACCTCCGCGGCGTGGTGAGCGGCGCGCCGCAGAACGAGCACCTGTGCAACGTGTACTCGTGGGCCTCCTTCACGCGGGTACAGAAACATGAGAGATTCATCAAGGAAGCGGTATGATATTTTGAACAGTTACGCAGACACCACTTATTACTTTTATTTACTTGTTACTGTTTGATATGCAAATGCTGTTGATATTGATAGCTGAAGAATTGTTTTAAAAGATTGCTAAGCTAAACGTACGAATAATTCTGCACATTTTAAGGTTTAATGTCGTTTTATTAATATTTTTTTTATTATTGCAGATGGAGGAAGGAGCGACAAGAATCCCATAATTTTCATTTAACACCTTCCAGTATATAAAAATATTGTATCAAAATTAATAAAAATAAGAATTTAAAGTTTATTTTTCTTTTTTATCGTAGAATAGGTCTGTATGTGACTATAGCTTGCCTGAAGTTAAGCATTACTGCAGCCTAGGGTGTAACACGCTTAGAAAATTTGTAATTCTTTAAAATATTTTTGCTATTTTTTTTTTTTTTTTTTTTTACATGATATAGGCTTACGCTTGACTACAACTTGCCTGATGGTAAGCATCGTTATAGTCTACGATGTAGCGCGCTTGCCTAGAAGAAACCGGTTTACTCTCGACTTGAAGACCGACAAATTATAGTTCAAGGGGAATAGAGATTCGGGCAAGGAGTTCCACAGTTGGGCTGTTCGCACGATGAAAGTCGACGCAAAGCGCTTGGTGCGAGTCTTTGGAACCTCAACTGTATAACGGTGCCTCCTTGCCGTACCCCTACTCGTACGATGGTGAAATGGGGCTGCAGGAATTAAATTATGCAATTCCTCCGCACACTCTCCGAAATGCAACCTGTAAAAAACCGAAAGACTGGCCACCTTACGGCGGTGCTCAAGGCTTTGTAATTTTGAGCTACAGAGTGAGTCTTTCGCGATGAGCTTTTTTGCCCGTTTCTCAATTAACTCCAACGCCTCAAGCTGGTACTTGGCAGAACCATCCCAAAGGTGCGAACAATACTCCATACACGACCGAACTTGCGCTTGATACAAGGTCAGCAGCTGTTCCGGAGTGAAGTATCGTCGCACCTTGGAGAGGATACCCAGCTTCTTGGCTGCGAGTTGAGCTTTAGACTCAATATAGGAGCCAAAGTTGAGGGTCGGAGTCAAAGTCACACCTAGCAACTCTAGATGGTCGGTGATGGGCACGGTTTCATTTCGGAAAGAAGGCGCCAATACAAATGGCCTCCTCTTCGCAGAGAAAAGACACGCTTGTGTTTTTGAGGCATTAAACTTGACCAGATTGGCATTTTACAAACACCATGCATTATTTTGAAATTAGTTGAATTATTATTATAAATAAACTAATTATTTAAGAGTAGATAAGCCTGTAAGTATGTCTTAAATTAATGAAACTTTTTAGTAGTTCTGTAAATATGTATGTTTGTTCCCTTTAAATTGGAAGAGATTTGGTTGAAAGTTACATTAAACCTTGGTACGTTTTAATCCGGGTAAACGGTTTCCACCAGTTAAAATAATTAACTACTATCATACAATATAAAAGACAACTGCTCTTTTTGCATTCTATACGTTCATTCATTGGTCACGTCACAAGTACCTACAATCTGGTCTCGTTTGACAACTTTTAAAACCTAAACGTATGTAGGTACCTAGTATTTATATAATATTATGTTCGGTGCCTATACATTGCAAACTTCCTCGTATTGAAGTCGCGTATCTGCCACATTGTGGTGGCTATCATTTAAAGATTATTGAATCGCGTTGTGGAAAAGTGCCGCATGAACATTTTATTTCATGTTTTTCTAATGTCAATATTTTCGTATTTTGACTCAATTACTTGACTTATCATCAACAAGTCAATCAAAAAGTAGCAATGTCATTGACATAAATGCATGATTTTTTTATTGCATAATATAGTAATGAATAGTCGTAAAATAATTATAAGTTTTTAAAAATTATTGCCATTTTAAATTTAAAACATTAGAGCTTAAGAACTGTGACAATTTAATACATCTCCAAAATAATTTAGGTCAGATCTAAATTGTGTGGTCACTCTTTTTTTAAAAATAGAAGTAATTTTGCGTTCATGGAAACAAAACTGGTAAAGCCATAAGTATTTAAGCAATCGAGCCAAATGTAATGTAAGTCATAAGCGATACTTATACTTAACATGTTGCGGGCACTGCTGATAGTTTCAAGTGAGTATCCTTATTTTATGCTTCAACTAAAAACAACTAGTGACAATCTTTAACATTCTTATTTGAAAACATCCTATTTCACAAAATGTAAAAATAATGTGTAGTGCTTCAATAATAAATAAAATATATATATATTTGAGCTTCAATAGCAAGAATTTAATTACAACTTCAAACCGGTTTTTTTCAGTCGTCACCCTGAATTTGGTGTTAGCTCAGGAAGCAAATAAGTAAGTTATATTATTTACTCGTGATTAATTAAGTAAGGAGAAACTGGTTTTACTTGGAATTTGAACAACTATAGATTACTTTTTATTTTTGCTATCACAACAATGTCAGGAAAAAGAGTACTGAATCTAACAGTTCCTACAAGTCATACTTCTGTATGAAAAAAATGAATATTTTGTACATTTTTTGTGGGAATTAACCATTAAATGCAAGGAATATTTTATAAAACTGTAGACTCACTCCTATAAATATAATATACAGGTCATCACTCTGCACTTTACCTCCGTTTCCCAAGAATGGCCGGTACGTTGTGGAACACAAACCCCAAGTGGGGCCAGGGAGCACTGTGAAGGACTTTGTCCTGAGGCAGTCTTGCAACTCTGGCTTCCAGGGACTCGGGGAGAGTACTATCGCTTGCTCTGAAGGATTTTTTATTCAACCCAAAACGGCTTTCCAATGCCTTCGTGAGTATCTTTGCCAATTCGGGATGAAATTTCTTAGTACTGTCTATAATCTTAAAGGAAAGATTTGAACAACTTTTTTTTAATACAGAGCGCTAAAACTTAGACTGCAACGTTGCTTGACTATTGGAATGGTATGTAAGTCTAGCTTGAGCCTATTTAGTAATATTTTTTTAAATAATTGTGATTACAAAAGAAGTATATGTGTATTATATCGATAGATTTTATGTTTGGTTTTGTGTTTTCCTCTATTTATTGTTCCAGCTACCTGTGAACGGTCCCAAAGCGTGTTGTCATGTGGTGCTGAGTCGCGATGTCTTCTTGAACCTGGCCGTGTCAACTTCGACAGAGCATTAGGATGGAGGAATTTTCAAGGTACGGAAATCTTTTATTCTTACATATTTATTATGATTGTAGTTTTAAGCCTTTGACTATAAAATGGAATATAATTACCAATACTGTACTCGACTCGACTCGACTGTTTTGAAACCACTTGAGAGCTTTCGATTCTGATATATTTAGTTCTTAATTTGCAACTCTTGTGCTGAAATTAATAGCTGAATCCTAAATCTTTTCTTGTTGGGGGTCTGAAGCGTACATAGTCTTGTTGATCTGTGATGTATAAAACCTACATAACTATATCTTAAGTTTAACTCTTTTTACACATATGGTAATAAAGGCAAATAAATATCTTACCATGAGGTGGTCATACTAAGCAAGAACTATGTATTGTATATCGAATACTAACAACTAAAATCGTTAAATTGATGATCTATTTTTTTCATAGAATGTGGTCAAACCGGCAACATTCGGAGTCAGCGCCATGTGGTCCCCTGGTACTGGACTATGGTCCACTATATTCCGTTCATCCCGGACGAAGAGCATGATATGATTCCAGATAATGAAAATCATGTTCCGGACAAAGATAGAGATACTATCGATGTTGAAAACAATGTAAGCAAGAAGAATAATAATAGTACAACGGTTCCGTTTGTGTCTGGCGGGCGGAGCGCGCTCCGCGGGGAGTTCCCCTGGCACGCGGGGATTTACAGCAAGAGGACCAGCCCCTTCATGCAAATATGTGGAGGCACGCTCGTCTCAAATAACGTTGTTATATCTGGTAAACCGTGTTATACTCTTTTATGTTTTTTTGCCTTAAATTAGCTCTAATTATTTATTTACTATTAAATTATGTCTCCTTTACGTTGGTTAAACGAAATATGTACTTATATAAGAGTTTTTTCTTCGTCACTTATGTTTCAATCTATCTAGTATGCTATAGAAAAGACTAAAGAAGACAGAAGATTTGATAACCTCCTTTTTTGAAGTCAGTTAAAAATAACACAAAAGACTCATCCAGTTCTAGAGTTTATATTAGAAGTAAGATGGTTATAATTAAACGTGTAAATAATTCCCAGCGGCGCATTGTTTCTGGTCTCCCGAGCTGGAGCGCCAGCTGCCGGCGACAGACTACGCGGTGGCAGTCGGCAAGCTGTACCGACCATTCAACGAGAAGAACGACACCCTGGCACAGAACTCTGATGTACGTAAACGAACCTGAAAAAAATATACTAGAAATAAGGAATTTACTTTTATAATAAGCTCGCTCAACGTTTACTGTAAATAAGTAAATGAAAAATTAATATAATGTGGCCAATTCTGTTGCCTAGACATTTTAAGGGTCTACTAAAACCGGTGGCAAATAGTAAGAGGAATTATACTGCATTTTTATTGCAGGTAAGAGAAATAAGGATCCCTCCGTACTTCCAAGGTGACACCACAAACTTGCAAGAAGACATTGCGTTGTTGATCTTGGCTTCTTCCTTCACCTTTACGGTGGAGGTTCGACCTATCTGTCTGGATTTTGACCTGGAGTTGGCTCAGAAGCACGTACAAGCTGAGAGAAGGGGATATGTAAGAAAATTTTATAAATTTAGGAAATAGAAGAAACCTGACCCAACTTGTTTACGCCAAAAGACTCAAAATTTGAATAATAACTAACACACGCTAGTATTTAAACATTTCACAATTATTTTGTACAGAGGTGGAGTATGTTGGATCAAACGTCAAAATTACCTCATTTGTTTTACGTTGCCATTTTTTTGTGACAGATAATAGTTCAATATCTATATCATATAAATTTGAAGTTAAGTGCATGTCAGTGTCAGATTAAAATAAATTATCGCGTCCATATACAGGTTGCTGGATGGGGCTTGACAAACGCGATCTCCACCGTGGAGTCGCCTGTCTTGAAGAAAGCAGAGCTGCCGGTCATTGACCTGCAGCGCTGCTTCCGACAGACGAGCTCCCAGTTCCGGGCGTACATCACTGCCGACAAGTTCTGCGCCGGCTGGGACAACGGTACCTATGCTATTTTGTTAACTCATTTTTACCAAAATCACCTCTACGACGATTACCCTAGCAACTATGTTCCCAATACGTGTAGACCCAGTACGTGTTAGACAAAGTATTTTTTTGTCAATAAAAAAATTGAATTTGAATTTGAATTTGATTGTTTAATTTCCAATATATATTGTATTGGAAATCGAAAGGCATGAGTTATTATAAAGCCAAAAGTTTATGCGTGTTTGAGTGAATGTGTGCTTGTGTTTGTTACTTCATTTCGCTCAAACGACTGAACGGATTTGTATGAAATTTGGAGTAAGGTATATTAAGACCCTGGAGACATAATATAGACAACTTTTTATGCCGAATACAGTTCGTTAATAGTTATACTATGCTATGTACATATACAGGTATCTCAAGTCACCTGAAGCGTCATCCCTACATGCGACGTTGTGGTGCATGCCTGATACAAAACTCGTTCTATGGAAAGGAGATAAACCACCATTAGCCGCACTCACACAATACTATTTTCTTTTTTGACCAACTTCAAAATAGCAGAAGGATCTAAATTCGAATATAATATACTTTTTTAAAATACATAAACTAACACGATAAATAGTAGTCATGTCCGAGACCCCTGTGGCAGTCTGAAAAGATTCTACTCCAGAGTCGACCACTCTCATATTACTAAATAACTTTTTTACTTGCAGGCACAGCTGTATGTAAAGGTGACAGTGGCGGCGGGTTTTTCGTGTCAGAGATGTCACCTAACAGTGGCTTCCGATACTACCTCCGTGGCATAGTGAGCGGGGCACCTGCGGTCAATGAGGCATGCAACGTGTTCACCTGGGCCACCTTCACTCATGTACAAAAGCACGAGCAGTTTATCTTACAAACGGTAATCATATTTTTGGTCGTCTTCTTTGTGGCTTTTGCGACGTTTGAAATTTGCAATTCTGCCGGTGTTACGTGCCCGTTGAAGAATTTAATAGAGTTATATCATAGCGTTAGAATTAAATAGAGTTATAGCATAGTTATACTTATAAAAAAAATGCATAAAAAATATTCGTTGAGTAGTTTTAGAGATCTAAGACAAGATATAATACACACACAGGGACGCGTACGCGGGCTTTATACCTTGTAGTCATTATATATTATTTTTTAAATTATATTTATATAATGTTTGTCCACAGTTACAGGAAACATCTGCTGCATCAAATAGAGAAGAAGTTCGTTCCGGAGATGTTATACAATTCCCCGATTCTAAAAAATAATAGCAAACCCAAATTTGTTTAAGTTTTCAATCACTTGACATATACCTACTTATTATAAAGGCAATATTATCAAAGCATATCCGTGTGTTTGTTTCTTAATTAACAAGCGAGCCGTCGCTAATGTTACATTAAGTATTTTTCCTACCCCTAAAATGTAACCCTATCCGTCTTATTACAAAACGCGGTTCAAATGTTAATTTGATGTAATATTGAAAAAATCTGGTAAACAAATAGAATAGGTAAGTAAACTTTTTGAGTGCGGGGTGCAGCCACTTAGTGAAGCCAAGTCTCCAAAACATTGAACAATATTTAAATGCATTTATTGTCATAGCAATTTTAATATGCTCACCTCTGATATCCTGATCGTAAATTATAACAAAACAGTATCACGTGGTTCAAACGGTATTCATAGGCTATCTCAACATAATATTATGATTTATTTCATGTTTACCTTGTCTTTGGCGCGAAACACAAACAATATACCTATCATTAAACTACCATCCTCCTTACGAATCAAGTGTTAGCAACTTTTTATATGCAATCGTTTAATTACATTTTCAATCATCAATAACCATCTGCTTACAAACGATTTTACTAAGCGAATGTTTTGAAATTATTTAAGCAATTTTGTGTTTTGTCATGCCGTATTTATCAATAATACGAGTAGTTGTACACAAAAATAGTAGACAGCAGCGTACAACCACATAACAAATAGTTTTTAATTAAATTTAGATTTACATGGTCTATAAACTTTACATTCTATCCTTAAACAATGTTAACATAGTCACGGGTATTACATGGATATAAAATAAATATAGATTCCCAACACAACTTTGGTTTTTTATTCCATTTTTGTCAAACTGTCTTTGCCAGAAGGACACTTAACCTACGAAATTTTACTTATTCCTTATTGGATCAGGTTTTTAAGAAAGACTGTACTGACGCTCCTCGGCTTAAGACTAAAAAAAAAGAAAACAAAAAAAAACTTTCAGAAGACTTGATATTCTCTGTATTTGAAGTCAGTTAAAAATATACAATAAAGGAATACCCAACACACAAACACACAGTGCTTCTCTCGGTAAAACTAGTTTTGCACCATTTCTGTAAAATCGCCATCGTTTGTTTCCTGTCATAATACGTAGTCAGTATTCATCAGTACTCAGGGTCAACATGTTGTCTTTGGTGCTCATTTTATTTTGTGAGTTGTTTTGTAATTTGCGGCTTTGGTTTTGTTTATATTTTTGTGGATATAATAATAGTCATGCTCGCATGTGTTTTGATCGCCTTGCCTTAATCTAAAGGTACTAACTAAATTATTTTACCTGAATTATAACTTTTATCATTTGGAGAGCGAACTGTGACAGCAAATGTTTTGATTGTCACCGGTTACTACCGGCTGTAATAATTAAAATGAAATCTAAAAGTGAGTTTCTACATTAAAAATAATACGTTTTAGCAAAACAAACGTTTCTAATAGTTTGTTTTTTATATACGTGGTCACCATGGTCTTCTTCGGGAAAAGGACAATACAATTGAATAAATACTACAGGTGGCCTGACTTTATTTTTTAGCACTTTTGGTTGGGATAGAGGTGATATTTTTGTTTCAGTTTGTGTGAATTGATTATGAGTCCGAATAACAGTAGGTATCCTACTGCTATTTGGACTAAATGTTTTTTTTATTTCCAGTGTCTACTACACAAACTCTGGCATATCAAAGAATAAAGTGAGTTGAACAATGCATTTATTTATCTCAGAACGGTTTCAATGATTATAAATTTACAAAATTATGTAATTTAAATGTATTAATTTCTAAATAAGTTTATGATTATAGTTCAATCCAAATGGTAGAACTCCATGTTCATAACAGCTCATTCTTGAGTACCGCAGCAAATTTGCCTGTCTATCTTCTATCGGTTACATTTTGGAGAGTGTGCAGTGGAATCGCACGATCTAATTCCGCCCCCACTGGATGAGCAAGGCTACATCTGGTCGGCACTGCTTCCTGGTCCAAGTTCCCAAACTCGCACTAAGCGTTTTGCATCCATTTTTATAGTGAGTACTGCTAAATAGTGGACCTCCCTACCTGACTACCTGTTCCCCGCGTAATGAAATCTTGCGATCTTCAAAACATGAGTCCGATTCACTCTCGTTTTGAAGTTAGCAATTAATATCCTATTTTTAACTAACTAAATTCCTTATTATCTGATAAAATACATGTTGACTCGCCAGACTAAACTGCACGCTCCCACAACGCTCCTACCCCAAGCACGGTTCCTACCTCGTGGAAGACAGCGTGTACCCAGCTGAGCCAGGAGACCGCGTGAGGACATTCCGACTCAAGCTGACCTGTAACCATGGATACGGCAGTGTAGGGACTGATGTCATGACCTGCGCCAGCGATGGACGCATCGGGTATGCTGACTTTGAATGCTTACGTAAGTTTTTAATACTTTATGGGATGGTTAATTATGGTACAAGCGTCTTTATCCAGGCATAGCTAATAAGTGTCTACTCTAGAAGGTTCTAGGCGCCTAATAAGCTGTATCTGCAAAAGGTAGTTCGAGAATTTTAAAATTGCTAGGTAAATGAATTTCTTCCTTCTTTGCCTATCACAATTATGCACACACATACATACGAGTACATTAATGTGTTGCGTGCAGAAATAATGTCCAGGAAACTTAAAATATGTAAGCATGAATTTCATATTATTTAGTTATGAACGTTACATAATCAGTGCCACAAGTCAAAAAGATTTTACATATATATGTAAAAAAAATACTGTAATTTTGTCACCTGTCATCTAAAGAGTAATTCTTTCCAGCATACTGCCAGAAGACTCACAGCATGTTGACTTGTGGAGCCGAGTCCAGATGTGTGAAAGCACCTGAGACGTCTCCACTCCAACCTGCAGTTTCTGAACAATCTGCCTTCACAGCGTATTCCTTGCACACAGCTGTCCAACAAGACAATCAGTACAAAGGTTCACCCATATTTTACTAACGAGTTTCATACATTCTGTTGTTAAGTAGCAAACGAATGAAACGAAATGTTCTTAACATTTCATCACATAATCTTCAACATTTGGCAATATCGCTCAATTGCAAATAACTCTCATTATTTGTTACTCGATAGTGATATGTTTAAGAAGAAGAGATGACCCATTTTGTAAATAGTGCAAGTTTTTTAACAAATGCCAATGCTCAATATCAAGTAAACATGAACTAATACCATGCACCTAATAGTATAAGTTCGTGTTTGCCTATATCTTAAATAA
The DNA here is from genome assembly GCA_964023185.1 of Macaria liturata. Classification (NCBI taxonomy): domain Eukaryota; kingdom Metazoa; phylum Arthropoda; class Insecta; order Lepidoptera; family Geometridae; genus Macaria; species Macaria liturata. Next base: position 12,256,945 of record OZ026821.1, read on the forward strand.
TGTTATCTGATAAAATGTCTTACGAAAGTTTTAATATAATATATCTTACCTGATGATGGGCATCGGTCAGCAGCCTTCTAGAGTGTAGCAATAGTGTTTTGAGTATGTACCTATAAGAATCTTATTATATTTCCCAGAATGCGGTTTATCAGACGTGGATTACACTCGTGATCCAAACAGCTCCGTAGAATACGTAGCAGGCGGCCGCAATGTGGGCCGGGACGAGCTGCCCTGGCACGCCGGGATCTACTCCAAGAAGACCAAGCCCTTCATGCAGCTATGTGGAGGAACTATCGTCTCACCCACCGTTGTTATATCTGGTCAGTATTACTCAACGTAACGGTAAAATCGCGGTTTGATCAGCATTACTACCAGTGTGACCACATCTCTCATTTATTTGGGTTAGTTAAGTTAACTTGTTTTAAAATACAAACTATAGATTGTTTTCTGTCAGTGTGTAGTATTTTGTAATCATGACTCTTTTCCAGCTGCTCACTGCTTCTGGAGCGAGGAAGAAGGCAAGTTGCCTGCGGCGGCCTACGCGGTGGCAGTCGGCAAGCTGTACCGACCTTGGGATGAGCCAAAGGACGAACACGCGCAGAAATCTGACGTTAGTATAAAATTCTCGTCATTAATATTTTTCGATATTGTCAAGCAGTAAGTATATTCCAGTCAGCCATTGTGTTTCTTTCAAATTATATTTGTGCTAAACTGAACTTGACTATTGACTGTGACTTGAACTTCTTTTGGGCTGTTGCCATTTATTATCGGGATACCATCATTATAATGTTGATGAGGTATAACTCTTTATAGCGAACACTTTTATATCACAGAGATGAGATTTAATAACTTTTGAAATTCTCCTATTTGATCGGCCAAACAGAGTAACAATAGGAGCTAATCTTTATATTAATTTAATTGCTTTTGAGTTTCTTCTATCAACGCATATAACCTTGTAAATTAACGCATGTATGTATAACAAGATAATAAACTAATAAAAAGCCAAAGCTGCTCCTCTTCTCTTCTCTCTTCTTCCGTTATCTAGTACCCACGACACAAGCATTTGCTTAGTATGGGGCTAGATGGCGCTGTGTGCGACGTCCCGGAATATTATTATTTTTTAAAAAATAATTAAGTATATTTTCAGGTGGCTGAAATAAGGATCCCGCCGTACTTCCAAGGTCACTCCACAAACCTGCAAGAAGACGTTGCAGTGCTGACGCTGGCTTCCCCATTTACCTTCACCAAGAGTGTCAGACCAATTTGCCTCGACTTCGAAGTGGAAATGGATGACAAACAGCTAAAGGCAAATGTGATTGGAACTGTACGCAACTCTTATATTTTGTTAAATATGTAATAAGAAAATTGGTTTAATCACCTCAAGGTTCTCTGAGTACAGCTAGCGTTATTCAAACTAAATTTGGGGCTTTATTATTTCATTAACTACTTCTCTTAGTTCTGTGATGCCGCTTACACACTGTAAACGAACGGATCCTCATGGTATCACATGTATACCACAATAGTATAAAGTGCATAGTTTGACATTAGACGCTCTGTGATCAAACAAAATCCTATAAATTTATATTTAGTGGGTGCACGCGGCTTCGCTCGCATTAAGAAGTAAAACTTGCATCCCCTATTTCACCCCTTTAAAAGTGGCATTTCCAAAAATCCTTTCTTAGCGGATGCCTACATCATAACCTACCTGCACGCCAAATTTCAGTCCGATCCGTCCAGTGGTTTGGGCTGTGCGTTGATAGATCACTATGTCAGTCAGCTAGTCAGTCACCTTTGAGTTTTATATATTTAGATGGTATGTTTTATGTTCCCAGGTGGCCGGCTGGGGCCTGACGAGTGAGGACGGCACCTCGTCCCAGGTGCTGAAGCAGGCCGAGATGCCGATCATTGACCTGCAGCAATGCTTCAAGACTACAGACCCCAAGTTCAAGGCATACATCACCAGCGACAAGATCTGCGCTGGATGGGGGAATGGTACTTCTAAAACTATATATTTTTCTTCTTCGAATAGGCATTTCGTCGCTAGACAATCAACACTATGGCCTAAGATGGAACCTGTGAAATGGAACTAATTTAAACTGGTCCGGTGCTAACATAAGAGATTTGAGAGTAAATCACAACTCTTCTAAAAACTCTTTTTTCTCTATTTCGTTATTTTATATCAATATTATTTTTATAAGTATAGTTAAAATATAGCAAGTGAAATTCACTTTTTTTCTTTCGATTGTAACAGTAGTTCTTGTCCTTCAGGTACGGCAGTATGTAAAGGAGACAGCGGTGGTGGTTTCAGTATCCCCGAGTGGTCGACTGGCAACAAACGCTTCTACCTCCGCGGCGTGGTGAGCGGCGCGCCGCAGAACGACCACCTCTGTAACGTGTACTCGTGGGCCTCCTTCACACGGGTACAGAAACATGAGAGATTCATAAAAGATACGGTTAGTATAATTTTTACCGCCTATATTATAACAGGCTTACGTGGTTTAAGTTCGTAAAATTTATTGTACATAGCGAAAAGTTGGGGCAAACCTTCCTACCCGACTCCTTGTTCCCCACGAATTATAATCCATCGATCTTCAAAGTGGGACTTAACCGGTTCATATTGAGTTAACATGCTCCATCTAGGCTATTGCTGACTATCAAGCAAACTGTGGTTAAATACAAAGAAACGTTTGATTAGAGACCGTATGTTAAGCAACACTGTAGTGGTGTGATACATTAAGTTCCACAAGAATGTTTGTGTGTAATATACATATAAGCAGAGAACTTGTTACTGGTTGCCCTTTAGCGGTTGGTAAAAAGGCATGTAGTTATACTGCATAGTACAAAGACCTGAAAATATTTTAATACAATCATTCAACTTCACCTTCGTGAATTGCCGTCAAGAGTTAATTAATTTTCGAAATAATTTATCATTGTAACAAATAAATGAATTTGCTTTTGTGAATATTCCTAACATACATTACAACCTTATTTATGCACATTGTGGAATTTTAGTACTTACTTACAGTTAGTTAAAACATTCTGATATAAGCACTCCTAAAACTCTACTTATCTCCTAAAATTGAAATGTTAGTATTAATGTCACATTTTAATTGCTGTTTTTTCTTTTGTTTGCAGCTGAAACAACCTCGAGCCTTATTAGATACGAGAACCATTCCTTCAGACTCATAGACTGTTTATTTTCAAATGTTCATTACTATAAAAGCCTAAACGTATTTGTATGTATTGAGATCAAAATAAATTGAATGAAAACTTATGCTACTTTTATTATATTTTCCTGGTGTATTTCCATAGTATTTCCCCATCAATAGGTCAACGATTCGTCTTCAAGAAATATTTATTTGCGTTTATATTACAAGAAACTCGTTTTATAAGGAAAAGAAATATAAAACAGGATAGAACTTGAAGAAACTGTTAATACGTTAACGTTTGCATTCCAAAGCATGCTATTTCTTTCTCAAACACTGAATAAGAAAGAGATGAAGTGTCCAGTTTCATTTGGGTATTATTTTTTGTGAGAGCAACATTATATGGTTGTGTTGTGTATTCTGTGGTGGTACCTACAATTATTAAAAAAAACTTAATGCCTGTGAAGTAGGTAGAATACTTCGAGGCAGTATCACAACGAGTTTATAGTAAACATGTTGTGTGTGCTGCTGGTCCATTATTATATGCTATGTGAGTTATGTATTTATATAAATTGCTATATGTTTTGTTTTTCATTTTCCTTATGATGCTTGTGATCGATAGTTTGTAAATAATTATTTTAAACAAAAGCAAAAACCGACTTCAACTCTACTGTCACGTTACTGACAAATCTAAGCCTATCAAAAAAAAAACTACAACATAAATTCATTTACTAAACAAATCTAAGCCTATCAGAGAAAACCGCATCAAATTCGGGCTGATAATTCAGAAGATATAGTGTATACAGCAGCGCCCCCTGGTGAGTTGTCATCGTAATACATAGCTTAAAAGATGCACCCATTAAACCTCAACACATCACAAAAAACTGTATCAAAATCCGATAAGTAGTTTTGGATGAATATGGGTAAAATTGGTTTGCATAAACTTTATCAATTTGTTGGTTTATTAGTTTATTTCTCAAAAAGTACTTAATCGAATAAAAAAAAATGGGACCATTTCGGAAACTATCTTCATCGAATAAAAAAAGAATTTTTGAAATCGATTGGTAAACAACGGCGTAATCGCGTAACATCCCCACGAAAAAAAAAACTTTCAGAAGACTTGATAACCTCCTTTTTTGGAAGTCGGTTAAAAAGAAATACTGGAGCCCAAAACCCCGGTGCAGGAGACCGGGGTCACTGACGATGTTAGCTAAATACACGTCACCAATGGCGGGTAAATCTTGAGTAAAGGATTTAAAAAACGAAATCCTAGAGTCAAAGTTAGTCAGTTTAAAAATCCAGAATCGATATGTCGTCCTCGCTACTAATAATATTTTGTAAGTTGCTGTTTGTTAATATTTTATTAAAACATCTTTTAACTCAATGTTTCTTATCTATCTGACATTTTACAGACTTTGCAATCACTTCAAGCTATGGTGCAGAACAAGATAGGTCAGTAGATTAAACCATGTTATATTTTTCATAACTAATTCCAATTAAACTTTTATTATATAAAAAAATAATTTGGTTGCTACATAATTTCGAGAACATACAAAAAACTTAACGATAATAACTTATTTAACTCTTTTTCTTTACTTATTCATTTCAACTTTTTGTATCTTTTCAGTTGGAACTGTACCTTGCCGCCGGTTCCCAAAAACGGTTACATCGAAATAATGAGACCTGAAAAGTCATATGTATTTTTAGATGGCAAGGAAATGAAGAAATATAAGAGTTATCACTTGAAATTTGGCTGTCTTGACGGTTTTGGCCATCTAGGGCCCGATACACAAACTTGTTTTGAAGATGGTCGCACTGAATATGCTGATTTTGAATGCCTGCGTGAGTATTTTTTCAATGAAGCATATTTTTTATATTTTAAAGCATCAAATTTTCAGAAAAAAACATGTTCAAAATGCATTCGTTGGTTGATTTGTACCATCATGGTTTTGGATCATGACGTGATAAACGGTCACCAAAAATACTATTTCCTGGTGTATTTCCATAGTATTTCCCCATCAGTAGGTCAACGATTCGTCTTCAAGAAATATTTATTTGCGGACAAGAAAACACGTTTTATGAGGAAAAGAAATGTAAAACAGGATAGAACTTGCAGAAACTGTTAATACGTTAACGTTTGCATTCCAAAGCATGCTATTTCTTTCTCAAACACTGGATAAGAAAGAGATGAAGTGTCCAGTTTCATTTGGTTTTTATTTTTTTGTGAGAGCAACATTGTAAGGTTGTGTGGTACAGTTATTGAAGTAAACAAAATATACTTTTTATGTTTGTACTTAATTATATTACTATAGTATTTTACACATATTTTCTAAGATTATATTATTATAGGCTACAACTATTGTATATTTTAAAATGTTGTTTGTGTCAATATTTTTTTTATATAATTATTAACTGAAGAATCAGATATAAAGGCTATTTTTATTTTACAAACTTATTAAAAATAAACTTTCCTGCTTATTTATTTTTGTATATTTACGTACATTTTAGCATGACAACCGAGCCCACTAATAAAATATAAGAGCGAATGTTTGTATCAGTTTGTTTGTAACTTTTTCACACTCGAACGGCTGAACCGAAACGATTAAAATTTGTTTTGGACATAGATTAAATCTAGGATCAACACACTTTTAATCACAGATTAACGCAGGTAAAACCGCGGCGCGCCGCTAGTCTTATGCATAAGTCGTTCATGATAAATTAAAGTGATGTTTTAAATCAATTAGATTTTGGTGTAGATGTTGAGGTTATATCAATCAAAGCTAACCCATAGCAGGTATGAAATTATTATTTATTTAAAAAAGCAACTATTTTATTTTGAATTTACACTTTTTTACAGATTACTCGCTCGTCACTGCACAAAGTACAGATCAAAAGTAAGTAGATAAATGTTATTTTAAAAAGCTCTAATCAATAAAATCTGTGGCAGAGAAATAAACGGACCAACATACATATTTTTTATTCTTATTATGTGCATGATGTACAATAAAGTTTAACAATAAAAAAACTGTCGATGGACTTGATAACCTCATTTTTTGGAAGTCGGTCTAAAAGTGTAAAATGGTTTTGATTGGTATTGATTACTTACTTTTGTACTCCACAAATAATAAAACATGTCGTATTTTTCTTAATAAAACAGAAGTTTATTATTTTAGTTTTGTGATTACATCTTCAGCAAAAGGACCAATAAATGTAACAATTATTACAAGTAGCGTCGCCTTATTTTTTAAACGTTTTGTTCATTATAATATAGGTACAATATAATAATGTACATAATAAGATTCTCAATAATCCGCGTTGTATTTACTTCACAGAATTAACTGCACATTGCCTCCTTGGCCTGAAAATGGATGGTACAAGAATTATATCATCAATCGCAACAGTAATTACTTGAACCCCAGAGTGAGGGCGTATCATTTGAAGCTGGGCTGTGACTGGGGATATCAAGGGGTAGGGCCTGACACGATGGTATGTTTCGAGGACGGTCGCAAGATTGATACTGACTTTCAATGCATACGTGAGTCATATTTTTTCATTTATTTGTAAATAGTTTAGTGGGTGCTCGCGGCTCCGCTCGCATTGAGAAGTAAAACTTGCATCCCCTATTTCACCTCTTTAAAAGTGGCATTTCCAAAAATTCTTTCTTAACAGATGCCTACGTCATAACATATACCTTCATTCCAAATTTCAGCCCAATCCAATCCGTCCAGTGGTTTGGGCTGTGCGTTGATAGATCTCTATATCAGTCAGTCAGTCAGCTTTGAGTTTTAGATATATACAAGATAAAAGATAAGACCAGATTCGCTGCTCTTTGGCAAGTCAATTTTGAGACTCACTAGCAAAAAATCGGGATGACCCGTTGGTTCTTCAAGAAAGTAAAAAAAATAGGAAATAGACCAAAACATGCTTTTCACAAAATCACGAACTTATTAAATTTGATCGTTCATATTGTGTGTTAATTTCAGCTTACTGTGTAAGTGACAACAACACAATCTCGTGTGAATCTAACTCCCGATGTGTCGTGCGTCCCGAGAAACCGCCTATAAACCACGAACCTTATTCAGTTTCAGGTATACACATTTTTATAAAATTACGCCACTTCTCCTTTGATTATTAATCATCTACAGCTCTTACAACCGTACTTAACATGAAAATGCATTTTGTAAGTTAAACGATTATCAATAAACCAACACACAACCAGCACTATGCTGCGTTGGGGCAGAGTTTGTGTTCGTTTTTTTTTGCGCACTTAATTGTGTTTGTGTTTCTTTGAAAACGGCCATACTGAATGTTCTTTTCTTTCATCAATTGACCAATTTCACCACACCGTAGAACTCTCAGATCACCCGTTGTTTGTCGTAGGCTGCGGCCGCACGGTGGGTTTCGGCTTTCGTCGGCGGCGCGTGACGGGCGACCCCTCCGTGTTCTACGTGTCCAGCGGATTCAATGACTACATCCTACACAGCCCGTGGCACGCCGCTGTGTTCCGCAAGAACACCAGCCCATACGAGCAGATTTGCGGCGCAACGCTCGTCTCCACCAAAGTTGTGATATCAGGTGAGATGTACTTTACGTTATACATTAGCAGCACCCCGTGGCAGCATTCTCGTTCATTTGGGATTAAAAGTAGGCTGTCTTTAAGTCTAAGTTTAATCTTTAATATGTAAAAATTTCATCAAATCTGTTCTACCATTTGAACGTGAAGAAATAACAAACTCGTTGTCTCAAACGTTTCCTAGTTTGTTCAATTAAATTTTAAAATATCTTTATTTACATAATAAATTATAAAATTTGTACAGACCAGTGTTTGTTCTTAATCCTAGAAGCACAAAACCTGATTGTTATCACTATTCTTCAAGCAAATTTTGCTTTTTGCGAACTGTTTGCTGGAAGTTTTATGTAAATTTAGTAAGAATGGGGGTATTTATCCAGTTATTACAAACGTATCTACTTGTTTTGATTATGTAGTCACATTTTAGATGTTACTGCATAATTAAATACATTTTGTTAACAATATAATCCAAATAGATTGGGACAAGAGATTAAAAAAACGTTCATGCTGGCACTGGATATTTCCAAGAAGCAGCGTAAACAATGTAGGTATGGCTGTCGCGCAAGCGAGATTTGTCCGAACCCGGCGGAAGCTCGCACGGCACTATCGCTCGCTACCCGAGGTAAAACGGTCGACATTAGCGTGCGCGCAGACGCATGATTCGGGCGTACCTAGCTAGCTTGACTGTGAGTGAGTTCATTCATGCATTGTTCCCTGTTCACTCGTCGCACGAAAGAAGCAAATGGTGAGGTAACTTGTATCGGTTGTAGCTATCGATAAAAGTAATGTCTTTTCTTCGTGACCTACAAATATTTTGTATCAGAGGATTTTTATGCTTATGGTTTGTAAGTAAATAGAATTTTTCTGCAAACTTGATTTTTGGTAGTCCTACCTTGAGATGAATTTTGTGGAGGTTAGTACGGAATGGTGTGTTAAGAGCTGATTTTAGCGCTCTGTTCTGTAATATTTGTAGTTTGTTGATGTTTGTTTTACATGTACTGCTCCACACAGGACAGGCATATGTGATGCAGGGGCGAATTAAAGTACAATATATTCGCAGTTTGGTGCGGCCACTAAGAGAAGAGCGTCTATTGAGTAATAGGTTGAGGGAATTTATGGCTTTGACACTTTTAGCACATATTTTGAAGGTGTTTTCCTAGTTTGTTAGTTCGGCAGTCGTTAAGCCATGTCAGAGGCCTTTAGGGTGGCTTAATAAAGTCTCGACACCAGAATCGGCCACTCTCATTCGATAAGGAAAAGAAGAAAAATAATTTGACCCTTTGATACGGTACAGTGTGGATACTTTTATCAAGGTTCTGAATTCATAATTCTAGCTGCCCACTGCTTCTGGAGTGTTCAGGAAAACAAGCTGCTACCTGCGTCACAGTTTGCTGTAGCGGTCGGCAAGCAGTACCGGTCGTGGAACGAAGCTCGGGACTACGACGCACAAAAATCTGATGTAAGTATTACAGAGAAAAAATAAGTAAAATTTAGCGCCCGTAGCTCAGCTAGCGGACGCAATCGCATGCGATTACCAATGTTAAGCAAAGGTTGACGCGGTCAGTTCTTCGATGGGTGACCGAAAAGTGGCATTCCATTTCGGGCGCTTCCGTGGGTCAGATCACACGTTAAAATGTAGGTCCCGATTGTTTGTATAAAATGGCAGTCGTTAAGCTACGACTACGACACCAGAGATGGCCACTCTCATTCGATAAGAAGAAGAAAAAGTAAACTTTTAAATAAACATACTTGCCAGTGAAACCAATTCTTGCTACTTAGTTCTTCTGCCGGAACAAGTAATGTTAACCATTTATTTAATACAGAGTCAGGATTTAATTAATAACTTGGTCATAACATGGCAATACTATGAATTAATATGATCATTTAGTACGATCACATCACAATTTAAATAATATTGACTCAGCATCAATATTATTTAAATTGTGATTTTTGATGCTACTTCACTGGGTTAAAATCAAACCAATCATTTAAAAGTATTCCAAATTATATTATGTTTCAAAGTTTTCTTTAGCATAGTTTTTTGTCTTTCTACCCTCTATTATGCAAGTAAAGGTTTATTCGTGTTGTTGACGTGTCGTAAATATTGTTATCATTCTTTTATATCGAATTTATTCGTTTTATGTTAATTAAAAGCTGAGGCTCTCTTAGTGGGTGGTACTAGTGTCATATATATATCAGGTATATACATATGTATAACACTACACCATAAGTCAGTAACCAATACATACTTGCTGTAACATCACATATTTGAATTGCTTTCAATATAACAATAGATAAGTTAATAAAAATATCCAATCACACGTTACTTTGAAATCCATGTCACAAAAACTTTGGAGAAATATGTAATGTTGTTAACAAAACAGCGGAACCACACTAAATAATGCTCCAAAGTTTTCATATGAACCCACAGTAATTAAACTAACTTATTATTTGCAGGTGGCTGATATAAGGATTCCTGCGTCCTTCAGAAATACGAAAAACCTACAAGATGACATAGCGCTGCTACTGCTTGCTTCTCCCTTCACATATGCCAAGAACATCCGCCGAGTTTGTCTGGACTTCGATGCGGAGTTTGATAAGATACAGCTGCAGCCTACAACTCTAGGACAGGTAATATAATATACAGGTAGACATATCTCGGCCGCCCTTTGGTCTGGGACGTCACGTGTGTAGACACCCTAGCGCCGTCTCACGTCAGTGCCTCCGCTCGTAGCGTCGGGGCTGCAGCACTACAGGCCCAACTCGGGAAACAACGAAAATACTCGCAGATTAGCGCAAATTACGAATTTTTTGCGCTATCTGTTGAGACTTTGGGTCGTGGTCTCCGGACACAAAATTATTTGTTAAACAGATTAGCAAACGTTTGGTCCTTGCCACAGGAGATTTCAGGGCTGGCAGCTATTTTTCTCAACGATTGAGTCTTTCTATTCAAAGAGGAAATACTGCCAGCATCCTGGGATCCCTGCCGCACAGCGACAACATGGACGGTGTGCTGAATTTTTTGTAAATATCTGTTTGTTTTTTGTTACTTTTTCTGTATGTTTAAGTCTTTTTTGTATATACTTGTAAAATATATGTAAATATTAGGTAGAAATATATGTAAGTACATACATAGATTTAACGTTTTGTGAATACTTACAATATTGCCACATAATTATGATAGTGGTAAAATCTAAAAAAGTTTTCAAATCGCTTCAAAGGCTTCTGACTTTGCTATAACAAACTGCTAAGACCTTTAATAATATATCTGAACCAAAAAGCATGGAACATGCAATGAAATAAGACTGGCTTTCAAACAAGGGTGCCAGGAAACTCCATCGAATTTTTTGTGTTCAGGATACGGTAAATTGTAGGTCTAGACTGTTTGGTACTATGTATATTAAAGCATGTCGAAGACTTACTGTAGATTATCTGTTCTAAAACTACCAGAGTTAGCCACTTTCATACTTATGTCTCACTTCATATATTATGTTGTCCTCAGGTCTTTAGCTGGGGTGTGGTCAGCTCCATAAAGGCAGGCTTTGACAAGGTCAACATACTCGAGATGCCCGCAGTAGACAGTAGGGGCTGCTCTCAACAATCCAACGCAGACACTTGCAGTGCGAGCGACAAGTTCTATATGAGCATGCGAAATGGTAAGGGAAAAGTCTCATGTTGGAGTGTCATAGCTAGATTTAGAAATATAAAATACATACCATTGTTTTTTCATCAGGACTATTTGGTTTTGGTGCAGTGACCTCGGTGGATTTAATAACAATACCAAGGCATGTAATTTTAAATGTACCAAATGTCAATCGGATTTTGCAAAATTCTAAACATCACTACTTAGGGCCAAAAGTTATGATTGTTTTAGTGAGTATGTTCTTTCATGACATCCAAAATGGCTTAACCAACTTTGCCTTAAGATAAACAATAATCATGATATATACTAAGCAGGTTTTCAAACTACCGTAAGAGCCTCTGTCAATGCTATCGAATGCATAAGAATCGTAACCACTGGGACCTACACGTTGAACGTCTTTCCTGAGCTACAGACCCAAAAACTATAAAAATAAAATTGTATATATTTGTTCAGGATCAGCATTATTTAGTATCGCGGGTGGCAGTGGCCTGTTCTTCCCGGAGCCCTGTTCCGGCTCCCGCGTAGTGCTGCGCGGTGTAGTGAGCGGCGCGGCTAGGAACTACGACAACAAGGCCACGTGGGCCGCCTTCACACATGTACTGAAACATGAACGCTTCATAAAGGATGCGGTGAGTGAACTAATAATAATAGGTCGGTGAAATATAACTTATTGCAGATTTCTTTTTGAAACAATAAATTTGAATCACAGACCATAATATAAAAAAAAAAATTCAGTTGCAGTGAAAACTTCAATTTGAAATCGGCTTTCGGGAATCCATACATTAATGTGGTAGAAAAAATATTTTAAGTCATAATTTCTTTAATGTTTAATGAATTAATATAAAAAAAAACACGAGTCTATCGGATTACACTGGCCGGAATACACTATGTCAATTTTTCATATATGTAGCTAGGAATTGTTAGCAAATTTATATTTTTCATAATATTATGATTGCTTTTTTGTTCACAGCTAAGAGAAATAGATGAAGTACCAGAAACACTAGAACGGTGCAGTAAATAACAAAAGGTTACCTAAAAATTGCTTTAACAATGTAAAATAAATAATGAAATAAAATTTGAATGACTGATGTATGACGTAACAATAATTACCAACGCCCGTTCTCAGAATCATTATGAATCTATAAATGTTGGGGGTCCGTTTATACTTACAAGGATTTAAATAAAAGTACATTGCCTTTAAAATATTTGTGCACATTTACTTCTCAGTAACGTACTGCAAGTTTTCCCTTTACCACATTTAGTAATTATTATTGTATCATTTTACTTGTTTATTTTTACTACCGTTTGATTGACATTTGCAAAATGTAATGTGATGAATCATCAAAATAAAACAAAACAGGCTTGTATTAGGATATAAGTGGATGCAACCGCAGTCAATCTCATTATTATGTTAGTATTGAAGCTCGTTTTACCTTATATAGGTCTTGGTAATTTGACTAACATCATTCGACTTTCTAGACATCTAACATAATAATAATAATAAGCTCCTGGATTTAGCTGGTGAAGTTTAACAATGTGGTTGCTGCTGCTGTTTTTTTGTAAGTATTTTTTTTTTAAATTAGTTCCTTAATTTTTGCTGGAATAAAGCATAGTTGTATGTAATGGAAGTACAGAACTGAATGTTGACAATTGAAACTCATTATCCATCTCTACCTACTGTTGCAGATAGTGCAGTAGTTGGAAGCTATGCTATATTCGAAGAGGATGTCGACCAAAACTTGTGAGTAACAAATTGACTTCACACAAACAATATTATTTTTATAGTTTCCTCCAAAGAAAAGAAGATATCTACTTAACAGATTATTTATGTTAATTTAAGTACCTAGTATATTATCATAACTTCTGGTGCTGTTTAGTAACCTAGACGATGTCGCTTTTGAGAACTTATTAAATTGGTTTAATTTTAGTAGTTGTATTGTTAATATGATCAATTTAAAAATCTAAAGGTTTAAACAAAATTGTTCGACAAACTTTGTCTTGTACATTCACAGATGGAACTGCACGTTGCCCGCCTTTCCTAAAAATGGCTACTATCATATTATTGGCATCGGTGGGACTCGAATTTATACAACTGACGTGCCGACACCAACATTGAAATATGAGATAGAATATTATTGCAACAAGGGTTATGGCTCAATAGGACTCAATGTACAATATTGCTACCTAGACGGCCACACTGAATATGCGGATGTCGAATGTTTGCGTAAGTGTTATGCTCGTACATAGATTTTATTGTTTTCTAACCTACTTAATTTGATAAGCTGGCACTCCATCCTAACTGAACCCTAGCCATATAGAATAGCATCACTTCACGGTCTTCAAAACCTGATATCTTTCCAGCGATGCTTGTGCCCAGTTGGTCCCCATACGGCCATCTAAAATATATCCGCTTTGTTGCACAATCCAACCTAATTTCGTCCACAGAAAGTGTAGCTTCCATATACATATAAAATGTAATAAAATTCAGGTAAATTTGTGAGCATGAGAATGATTGATGAAAGCGTTTGCTTAGTATGGCACTAGATGGCGCTGTGTAAAATTTCCCGGAAAAATATGTATTTATTTTGTTTCAGCGTATTGTAAACTAGACTCAAAGACCACGGTTCTATCATGTAGTGCGGAGACCCGGTGTGTCGCCGCTCAAACGATACTGCAAGACATTGTCCCGAGGGTTGGAGAATGGCTTTGGTTCTGATGGAGATCAATATGCGGGTAAAATCATTTTTGTTTATTAATTTAACTCCAAAGTCGTCCAACGGATACAAACACAAAATAGCAACTAAAGATAATAACACAAATCTACCTATAGCATAGCACATCATTGTTCATTTTTGGCGTTTTTACAAATAAACATTTCTTACTCAGATGTACGACTTGACCATATTTATTGTTACGTAATTTTCCTATCTTGTGTTATTTTTTTGTATTTCAGACTGCGGCTATATATCAGACCATGGTAAACAACTAGGTACCGGTTATGAGGTTGAACCTGGCGGCTTTTTTAATTTAAATCGCGTGACTGGTGGTCGCAATGCCCACCGGTTCGAGTTCCCGTGGCATGTTGGAGTTTACTCCAAGAAGACCAGACCTTACATGCAGATATGTGGGGGATCCCTCGTATCATCAGCGGTCGTCATTACAGCCGCTCATTGCTTCTGGGATGAGGAGGAAGAGAAACAGTTGTCTGCGATAAACTACGCTGTGGCAGTCGGCAAGTTGTTCCGACCATGGAATGATACGCATGACGTCGGAGCACAAACATCCGATGTAAGGAAAATAACACTTGAGTATTGGACTAGCCTGTTAGTTCAGTTGTTATTGCCTTTAGATCCAGGGGTCGCGGGTTAGATTCCCGCTCAAAATACACAATTTTACATTTTCTATCCAAGCTGTTATTGGTTTTAAGTTTGGCCGTTTCTCTAAGTAATATGTATGTATTTTTTTTAAGTAGTACATCCGTTATTTGGTACCTATTACATAAACGTTTGCTTGGTATGGCGTTAGATGGAGATGCGTGTAATGTCGCAACACATTTATTTATTCATGCCAATCATCTGTAACATTTAAATGGATGTAGGTATATAACTTCTGCTTCCAGGTGGCTGAGATAAGACTCACTCCATATTTCAAAGGTCACACAACACACCTCCAGGATGATATAGCGCTGGTCATCTTGAAGTCTCCGTTTATCTTCTCCGCTAGCTCACGTCCGGTGTGCCTTGACTTCTCTCCGGATATGGATCAGAAGCAGCTGGCACCAAGGAAACTTGGAACGGTATCAATCTGAGCCTACATTTTAATCCAGCATATTTATAAGCGGAGTATTTTTATCTTATCAATCATAGCAATCCTTACTGCTAGTAAAATTTTTTTTTTGCCACTTCAAAAACAAATACACATAATCTTTCAAGTCAAATGACAATACCTTATTGGATGGCAAGGATGCACCCTCTTTACAATCCAGTTTTTACCATTACCTACTACATTAATGGATACTACTTATGTACGTAAACAGAACTGGATCTTATGGATAAAAATACTTAATGTTTATGCTTTTATTTTGCTTTTGATGGAGTATGTGATGTTATTCCAGGTTCCCGGTTGGGGTCTGACCGGCGAGGACGGTTTCGCTGCCCCAATACTCCAAGTGGCTAACTTCCCAGTACTGAACATCAGCGAGTGTTTCGGACAATCTGACAAAACCTTTCTCCCTCATATAACCAGTGATAAATTCTGTGCGGGATGGAAAAATGGTAAAAATATATTTGACACATTTCTCGTGACGTTAAGTGAAGAATATTTTGCATAGCGCTTTGTGTTGCTATTTGCGTTTATTCGGGATATAAGGTAGCTTATATGCTAATCTAGCTAAACACTAAATTAAAAATCTAAATTGGTTTAGTTATATTAGCGTTAAGAAGTTTCAAACATAGACACACACGCGTACATACTTTAACCTTAATGATTGTAGTAAAAACTATTATATGTAATTTATTTTTTCAGGTACCGCGGTATGTCAAGGTGACAGCGGGGGCGGACTCATCTTTCCGGAATGGTCAAATGGCAAGAAACGCTTCTTCCTCCGCGGCGTGGTGAGCGGCGCGCCGCAGAACGAGCACCTCTGTAACATGTACTCGTGGGCCTCCTTCACACATGTACAGAAACATGAGAGATTCATAAAAGAAACGGTTTGTATTATATTTAAATCAGTAGGTATTCATTGTTTCATTAATAAATGTGAATTTAGAATGGATTGTGTTGCAATGAAGTTGGTCGATGGTCATATACAATCTTGACATGATATTATTTAGACAAAAACTTTGGAGAAATATGTATGATACTTGTTGATTATTTTTAAGACACTGACTTTTGAACAAGGAAATCTATAATGATGTTCCATTCTATTCTTTGTCCAATTATTCGTAATCTGTTGATGTTGGAGTCTGCATTTTCATTCACTTAATTTATGAATAAAAAAATGACAGTCTTGATTCTAAGATTTTCTCATAAAACTGTTTTTACTTTATTATATTAGCGTTTGTTAGCTCACCAACCATGTATATATATAGGTATATATATATATACGTATTCATTTGAAAATACTAACAATATTTTTTTGTTTACAGTTACAAGAAGTAAATGCAACATTAATAACACATTCCTGATTTATTTCTACCGATGTGATGTCTCGTCCACATAAATAAATACCCACGAATAATACGAATAATAATAAATAAAATAATACAAAGTGTTTGGTCTTTTGAATTTCCTTGATTAGGATTAATCTTTCCAGAGAAGAAGTTTTAACTTTAGTTATTTGAGTTGGATTTAAATGTTTTCAGTGGCATCAAATCATAAGATAACAAAACTGCATAGTTAAATAAGGTGACTTCACCACTTTTAAAAATATAATCCTTTAACTCATACAAGTCAGTTGTCAATAAACTTGACCGCGTAACGTAAAGTTCAACTGAAACAAGTTTAGTCAATAAATTATGCGTCTATTAATATATGAATATGTTTATGATGATAGATGAGTCATCTTGAATTGGAGAAACGCCAGTAAAGTTTAATCACAGGTAAATTTACTTTATTTTATTTTATGCACGATATGTATTGCCTTGTCTCCTTTGTTTAACCTTGAGTAAAGGATTTAAAAAACGAAATTCTAGAGTCAAAGTTAGTCAGTTTAAAAATCCAGAATCGATATGTCGTCCTCGCTACTAATAATATTTTGTAAGTTGCTGTTTGTTAATATTTTATTAAATCATCTTTTAACTCAATGTTTCTTATCTATCTGACGTTTTACAGATTTTGCAATCACTTCAAGCTATGGTGCAGAACAAGATAGGTCAGTCACTTAAACCTTGTTATATTTTTCATAACTAATTCCAATTAAACTTTTATTATTTAAAATTAAATTTAGTTGCTAATTTCAGATCATGAAAAAAACTTACTTATTAACTCGTTTGCTTGACTTATTCATTTAACCTTTTGTATCCTTACAGTTGGAACTGTACTGTACCGCCGGTTCCCAAAAACGGTTACATCGAAGTAATGAGACCTGAAAAGTCATATGTGTTTTTAGATGCCAATGAAATTAAGAAATATAAGAGTTATTACTTAAAATTTGGCTGTTTTGACGGTTTTGGCCATCTAGGGCCCGATACACAAACTTGTTTTGAAGATGGTCGTACTGAATATGCTGATTTTGAATGCCTGCGTGAGTATTTTTTCTATATTGATTCTAAGAAAGCATTTTTTATTTTAAAGCATCAAATTTTCAGAAAAACATTTTCAAAATGCATCTTGGTTGGTGTCTACCATCATGGTTTTGGATCATGACATGGTTTCTGGTGACCAAATACCTAATCGACACGAGTAAACTTTTGATAAAGTTTTACCTACACTTTTTTTCTTATAATCTGTTACGGTTTAGTTTGTCTTACTGTGATTGTATCTGCTTCCAGCTTTATGCTCCCTGGACTCAACCACCTCGTTAGTATCGTGTGGAGCACAGTCCCGATGCCTGATGCCATCGAAGGTTCTAGGATATGAGTCGAGACTTGCTAATGCTGGCGCCTTCGCAAACCAATCTGAAGGTAAGTGTATCATACTAATACTATAAAGGTGAAAGATTGTACGTGATTGTAATTTTTGCTTTTTGCTAAGTAACTAAATTTGATGTGGAGGTAGATTAGCCAATGTATGAATGAATAGTTAGACTACTGTTTATCCTGAATCAACGCGGGTGACACCGCGGTGCTCTGCTAGTCAGAACATATAATTGCTGAAATAGATGTCTTTATTAGTGCGTTAACATGATCTTCTGTTTGCCAGAATGTGGAGTTACAAGTTGGCAACAATTGCGCAGACGACGTTATACGGCAAACAATCAAGACGGCAAACATCGCGCGAGTAATGGTCGCAGAGTGAATCCGAACGAGTTCCCGTGGCATGCGGGGATTTACACCAGGAAGACCAGGCCTTACATGCAGATATGTGGCGGAACTCTTGTTTCTCCAAAAGTGGTGATATCAGCTGCTCATTGCTTCTGGGGCGAGGACAATAAGCAGCTGCCTGCAACAGACTATGCAGTGGCAGTTAGCAAGCTGTACCGACCATGGAACGAAGCAAATGACGCAGAGGCGCAGAAATCTGACGTGAGTAAAGATCCTCTCCTATACAAAATGATCTACAACCAGTTTTTTCAAACCTCCGGGTTTTCAAAATCCGAGTACAGGCCTCTCTCGTTTAATGCCAGCTATCTCAATCCTATTTAATCTGGTCCAGGTTGAAATAGTACACAATAAAATAATTAATATATATTTTTATATGTAACTTTATTTCATAAAGTACTTAAATAAACTTTTGTTTTCAAGGTATCTGAGATAAGAATTCCTTCACACTTCCGCGGTCATATAACAAACCTCCAGGATGACATAGCGCTAGTTATCGTCAACAAACCATTCATCTACAGTGCTCACGTGCGTCCTGTCTGCCTGGACTTCAACGTGGAGATGGATCAGGAACAACTTTCGCCAGGAAGATATGGAACGGTAAGGCAAATATCTCTACAGTAAAAGTTTGAGTCGGTTTGATCAGTTTAAAAAAAAATGATCGTATAAATTGCTACTGTTTGGCAGCTAATTATAAAATTTACCTAAATAATTTTGTCTCGTTAACCTATCAAGTAGTACTCTCGACACAAGAGTTGGCCACTCTCATTCGATAAGAAGAATCAAGTAGATTTCAACAAGGCTTTGGAACATTTAACGCTTCCAGGTGGCAGGTTGGGGTCTGACCAGCGCAGACGGCGCCGCGTCTCCAACGCTCCAGGTGGTGAACCTTCCAGTCCTGAACATCAGCGAGTGCTTCGACCAGTCTGATGCTTCCTTCCGCGCCCACATCACTAGCGACAAGTTCTGTGCTGGATTGAAAAATGGTATGAATTCTATGAAGTTTAATTGTTTACTTGCAAACAATATAATGAAAGTTTGACAGCTGATTGTTTTGAAGAATTATGCAGTAGCCATATCAGTACAGAAATACAGGTACACTTTTGCCTGCGCTGTCGTTTGTTCGGTTACACTTTTGCCTGCGCTGTCGTTTGTTCGGGTATCGCTTCTTACATCATAGTATTCGACGAGAGGTAAAATGCTAGTTTTTATTCTTCATCTTTGGTGTTTCATGAATCAATGAGTAGCGAAAAGCATAGCGATCAACTGGCTTTAATTTTAATTGTTTTCGTTATCCAGGTACAGCAGTATGTAAAGGTGACAGTGGCGGTGGACTATACTTCTCTGATTGGTCGACCGAAGTCATACGATACTACCTCCGCGGCGTGGTGAGCGGCGCGCCGCAGAACGAGCACCTCTGTAACGTGTACTCGTGGGCCTCCTTCACACATGTGCAGAAACATGAACAGTTCATACTAGATACGGTAAGAACGATCGATTATTTTATTATATGGTTGAATATAATTAAACTCTTATAGGTATTGTAGAAATACTAGACTTGATTTTAGCATGGAGCTTATACTTTGTGAGCCGTTTGATGATGAAAATGCATTATTTTTTGTATTCTATGATATTTTATTGTGTTTTATATTGATGTTTTGAAATTTTATTCACAGTTGCAAGCCGTGGATACATTAGACATAATTGACTGAATAAGAGAAGAATACCATATGTTTTGATGTGTGGGGTTACTGCTATACAATTGAAACACAATCTTTTAAAGATAGTTTAAGTACATAAAATCAGAAAACTAATTTTCTTCAGTGACTTTTATGTATTTTGAAGTACATCATTATTATGTATGTAGTTACCAATACAAACCTTTAAAATGAGTATGCATGTTGGTTGTGAGTAGCCCTTTATATTATTATCAAATTATACAGAAATCTATGATACAGTTTACATTCCTATAAGCTGGATCTAAACACAAAAATAAAAAAACTATGCATGTAAAAATGTTGTTTTGGTTAATTTGTTGTTTTGTAACGCTTATTTACTAAAGAGGCGTATAAAAGAGTCGGTCGTGAACTTTGATAATATCCGGGGCATTAAATGTCTATGTATAGTGCTACTTATAGCCGTGATGTAACTAGTCGGTTTGCTTGAGATAATCCACAGTCAAGCCAAATTATTATGGCATACATAAATCTATCATTATTTTTATTAAAAACCCCACTTTGTCTTAGTTACTGGTTTCAGCAAAGCCAGTGCTCTACAAATCCCAGAATCAACATGACGTCAATACTGCTGTTTCTTTTCTGTAAGTTTTGATTATTATTCGTTGATTTCTTTAAAAAAATATCTTAGTTTTTTACTTCGTTACACAATACATCTACAAATGTTTATTACAGGTAGTTATTTTGCTATTATTTACTCTGAGAAGACTTCAGAGCCAGCAGGTCGGCATCTGTAAGTATAATTGTTGTTTGTTTATTTATTACCTGGTATTTACATAAACAATTTTACTAATTCTCTCAATGTTTTTTTTTAATTCAAATACATACCTACCTATTAAATTTGGTGCTAGTAAAGTTATAAAAGTGAGTGATTTCTTATGCTATTAAAATTCAAGATAATCGTTTTAATTATTATCAAAACAATTATGTGTGCCAAGTTTTGTAACAAAAAATGAGAAACACCGAACTAATGAATGTTTTTATTGGATTGATAATACTTATCAATATCATTGCAATTTCAACATCCGTTTGATCTGTCTTATGAATATGACATTAACTTATTTCTTAAAGTTGTTGATTTTTAACATCTTAGCCCTTTATTTTAGTATGAAAATATGCACTCGCAATTATAAGTGGGATTTAAGCACTATCAAAGGTACTTGAGATGGATGAAAACTTTTTAAAAACTTGCTTACTTTTGATTTGTCCCCAGTTGGAACTGCACGTTACCTCCGTATCCTAAAAATGGCGAGTTCGATGTAATAAGACCTCATCAAAGGACGGTGTATCGATACGGTTTGAATGGGAACCACATCAAATACATCTGTGAAGAAGGGTTTGGACACCTGGGAGCTGACACACAAACTTGTTATGAAGACGGATCTACTGAACACGCTGATTTTGAATGTCTACGTGAGTGATTGATTTTAATTATAAAACTTTGCAATTCTCTCATTGCCTCCCGTTACACCAGGTGTATTACATTTAAGTTTTTTGTTTATTTGTATTTTATTTTTCTCATACTACTTACTTTCCAATATACCAACTACTTCATAAACACGCTTTGATTATGTATCTGTTAATAGATAAAGCTACACTTAACAGACGATACTTCCAGTTTCATACGATTTTTGACATATTAAATTATCTAAACCTTTCATGTCCTAAAAAGCCAAAATCTACACCCATTTCTAATCTTGTACAAATCCTGTAGTGATACCATGAACTGAATATGTATAGTTTATTCCAGCATACTGTGAACTAAACGCAAAGTCAACGCTACTAACATGTGGTGAAGAGTCCAGAGGTATCGTGGTACCTCAGGTCTTGCACGCTATCCGACCGAGGATCCTACTGAATGGTGGTTCTCACACTCAAAATGGGCTGTACTCACATAATTTGCTTATTAATTAATATATGTAATTTTGTTTTCAGATTGTGGCTATGCAAATCCGCTATACCAGCAACCACGCTTACGAAGAGAAGTTATTGAGACAATAATAGAAACTGACGACATATATCGAGTGACCAGTGGCATGCCGGGATCTACTCCAAGAAGACAAGACCTTACATGCAGATATATGGGGGAACCCACGTTGCCCCGGCCGTGGTAATATCAGCTGCTCATTGCTTCTAGAATGAAGAAGATAAGCAGCTGCCTGCAACAGACTATGCTGTGGCAGTCGGCAAGCTGTACAAACCCTGGAATGGATGTATGGGCGCAGAAATCTGATGTAAGATCTTTAAACATTATATTATTTATTACTGGTATCCAATTTTAATATAACCAAAATGTAACCTTTAAATAAATCGGGGGTACAGAAACATGAGAGATTCATCAAGGACGTTGTGAGTACTGAATATGGCTCAATATTATTTTCATTGTGACGTTAGTTTAATAGTGTGGCGGTTGTAAAACCATGCCCCATCTAGGATCTATACAAAACTGGCTTTTTATAGTTCATTTTGTTATCCGCAGCTGCAAGAAACATCTATACTGGGCTCAAGATAGAAAATTGAATACGTGTTTAAAAAAACTCTTACCTATTAAAGTACGGTCACTATTTTTTTAATAAACTGACAACACAATAAAAAAATATTATTGTAGCTCTACTAATACTACTAGACTATTGACGCTTGAACATAGCTCACGGATTTTCACCCATTACTTTTGTTTTAAAAGTATTACATTTATGTTTCCGATTATATCTCGAGAAGCAGTATTAGCAGTATTAGTAATGTAACATGTATAAATCATGACTCGAAGCCGTTATGATGTGAAATCGACATAAACTAGGAACACTTTTTATGTATTCTATTCAAAGTAAAATAGTTAATAAAATACTATGATACTAGTAAAAAAACTTGTTCCATAGCCTGCTTTATACAAACAAGGAAAACTTTGCGATTAATTTCAGTATAATTATAATCAAGACTAAACATGTCGTGTCTATTATGGTTACTGTTGTGGAAGTGTTTTATTTAATTATTTGTTTTGCAAAATATTTTATGTAGCTATTTGTTTTTACTCAAAAACCGGTTTTCGGAAATATGGCGTTTATGAATAGTGTGAATTGCAGCGGTTGAAGGTCACGTGATTCCGGGTTTAGTTCTGCATAACATAATAAGCATGAAGTTGTTTTATTTTGCAGATAGTTTGATGACTCTAGTATGTTGCTATAAAGATTACTATAGACAAAGTTATAGAGTAAGTAAGCCCAAGCAGTAAAAGTGAAGTATTTTGATTATTTACAAATATTTTTAAGGTAAGTCCATATCTTATCGAATACGAATACCCAAATCTGGCGCCAAGAATTTATTTATTTATTTAAAAAAAAAGATTTTACTTTAAAGATGTGACTTTTGACTGATTTTGTTAAACACAAAACCATCCCTTTCCCAGGTTAAACTGCACCCTCCCTTCTTTCCAAAAGAACAGTTTCCACAAGTTCGTGCCGCCGCACACGCACCTGAACTACCTCCACCAGCCGGGAGATAAAGTCGGTAGCTACCACGTGCAATGGTGCTGCGAGGAGGAGTTCGGTATGACCGGCGTGAGGGACACTCAGACCTGCTATGAAAATGGAAGTATACTGTTTGCTGATTTCGAATGCTTACGTGAGTTACATTATTTATTGAAGAGTAGCTAGATGATTATGATGGTGACGATGATAGCCACGTATGGGTATTAAATAACATATAAGTATAACTTAATACCAAAAAAAAACTGTCCAAATTGAATTAATCGTTTAAGCACGAGTGATACATCATAATATGTACGCACAAATTTTCGCTCTGATTGCTTGGTTATTTTGTAATTTTAATTGTAGTATCTGGTTGATTATTATTATAAAACCGATAAGCTATGTATGACACTCCTAGAGAAGTTTGAAAACTCTCGATCATTATTATAGAAACTTACTTTTCGTCACCATAATCATAGCCTCTTGTAATTGTCCACTATCAAATTTTAATATTTTTGTACTTTTATCGTATATATTTATCTAACTTACTTATTCCTATGGCGGGCGACACGTAGTGGTTCTTGGCCTGCAAAACAACAGAATGCAACCTTGGAGTATTATCGTGATGTTTATATTCCAGCATTCTGCAAGCAAGAGTCCGCGGCGCTGCTACAGTGCGGCGCGGGGTGGCGCTGCGTGGCGCCCCCGCCACTACTCCACGCCATCAAGCCACGCTTCAATGAGGATGGCACTCTGGTTGAGAGTTATGGAGGTTGGTTTATTGTTTAGTTATTAATAATAATAATCATTTATTTAAAAACACATGTCATGAACACAGTATTCTAATTATTTGTATGTCATACAATGTTGCTATTAACAATTTACATTAATACAATTTAATTTAGGCTGCAGAGAATATTTACATTGTGTGTCCTGACTACTGCTGTAGGATTCCCTGTGTTGCAGTAGCCAGGGTTCTTCCGTTCTCCTATTAATAATTATCAAATCGTAAGCCAAGTATTGACTTAGCTTATAACCCTTAGTATTGACTAAGGATTGTCACGATTGATTAAATGAGAAAGATCTCTCAGATCTTTTCACGGAAGACTATTTTTTTACATTTTGCGGCTCAAAAACATCTGGTTTCCTCACACATTAATTGAAAACAGGTCATTGCTGTTGCACCGAAATCGTATCAGAGTGCGTCAGAATGTCAAGCAGACGCTTCAACCACCAAATTAAGTATAAAAGTCTTTAATTGTTATCCTTGTGTCCCAGACTGTGGTTTCCCCGGGCACGTGCGGTCTCGCCGCCAGGTCCCGGAGGACTTCCGCGTGACAGGCGGGCGCAAGGCGCGCCGGGACGAGCTACCCTGGCACGCTGGCGTCTACTCCAGGAAGACCAGCCCGCCCTCGCAGATATGTGGGGCAACATTAGTGTCGAAGAGCGTTGTAATTTTTGGTAAGTAAGTTTGTGTATAATCTGAAATAGTGCAGCAATAGCTCACTTGAGGAGAAATTTGTTCATGTGACATAGTGCTCCCACTTAGGCTAGTTGAAACATATCCATACTGGAATGGAAATGACGGCGCAAGATAGGTTCATATTTTTTTTTGTATTTTGATAGGCCTAATGCTTTTTATGAAGCTGTAACTAAATAATGAAGTCTAAGAATCGTAATTTCACATACTATTACTTATCGCGTTGATCTGTATGTTTACTCCGGTGTGTAGGTACTTTTTGACGTATTAGTGCAGTAAATGAAAGCGTGATATTTTACCTTATTGTGTTTCTATGTCAGCTGCTCATTGCTTCTGGAGCGAAGAAGACAAGCAGCTGCCTGTGACAGACTACGCAGCGGCAGTCGGCAAGTTGTTCAGAAAGTGGGGCGACTCCCGTGTTACCAAGGCACAGACGTCGGATGTGAGTCAATACGAGCCTTTTGATTAGGAAAATTGCTATATAGCAATATTCCTTCAGTGTTCTGCCGGGCTTTAAATCACTACTAAAAGTAGCTACAACGGTAATATAATTTTAATCGGTCTTGGTTCCGAATTTCATCTCAATTCTGCTTTGTTCTCTTTAATGAAAGTTTCATTGGCAAATTAAACTTTAATTGAAGAGAACGCATTTTTGTAACAAAATATATTTTTTTTAATATTATTTATTCCCAGGTGGCTGAAATACAGATCCCACAACACTTCCGAGGAGCGACCACGAACCTCCAAGTCGATATAGCGCTGGTGGTGGTTGCCACTCCGTTCACATTCAATATTATAGTACGACCAGTGTGCCTGGACTTTGACTTAGAGTTTAAATAAATATAAATAAATATTTTTTTTTTTTTTTTTTTTACATGGGATAGGTTTACGTTTGACTACAGCCTGCCTGATGTTAAGCATTGCTGCAGCCTAGGGTGTAACACGTTTACCTAGAAGATACCTATTAACTCTAGATTTGAAAACCCCTGGATTGTAATATTCCGGGACATAGCACACAGCGCCATCTAGCCCCTTTTTTTTCATAATACTTATATACTTTTCTTTTGTAAATACATACTTATTATACATACAAACGACCAGACTCAACACAAGTTATTATAAATTTTTAAAGTACATAAATACTTGTGTCATGCGGGAATCGAACCCGCGACCTCTAGATTAGGAGGCAGAGCCACTACCAACTAAGCTAACAGGCCAGTCAATCATTGATTTCGGGATAAGTATTCGTAAGGACCAAGTTTTGGCTGACTCTTTATATTACAAGATTATTTGTATTATGATTACTTGATGATTATGTACTGTGTATACAATGATTTTAAATTTTTGTACACAAGTAAAGTTTGATCTACGAGTACACTACAAATTCGTGAATTGGTGGTTAATACGTGTAAATATTCCAAATATGACATTTTGATAATATTTATTCCAGTTCTTTACTATTTTTTCCAGGTACGGCGGTGTGTAAGGAAGATAGCAAGGGTGGCCTCTCTTTTCCCGTGGTAAAGTTTGGTCAGGACACAACATTCTACCTCCGCGGGGCGTGGTGAGCGGCGCGACGCAGAACGAGCATCTCTGCAACGTGTTCACCTGGGCTTCCTTCACACATGTACAGAAACATGAGGATTTCATTAAACAAATTGTAAGTCGCTTTGTACATGGTAGTTATAAAATGAAGGCCGAGAATGGTGCACAATACACGATGACTACATAAATTAAGGAGCAGATGAAGAAGGAATTTGCAAAAGGTCGGTGAGAAATGCGCATATTCCACGGTCAAGAGACTTTGGTTCTATGGACACATGCATCATTAGCAATATATCATGGCGAGCTTTGCCAGCTGCCTTGTGGTTTTATTTTTATTTAATTATAATATTTTATGTTGTTTACAGATGGAAGAGGCCAATGCGTCAACAATACATACAACCTCTCCCGCACCTGATCAATCAACTATTCAATTCAAACACAACAGATAGCAGTTACGAGAAACTGAGTAAAAACCGACAGCTTCCTGAAAATATTATACAAATTATTATACCTATGTACCAAATAAAGTTAGAAACACAAGTACATACAAAATGAACTACCCGCACTTATATCCGAGGAAATTTATTCACGAGCCAAAAATATTCTTTGTCTATGCCTCCGGAGTGCCATCATTTCTTATTATATTTCGCACTGGTAATGAAAATAACGTTTTCATTAGCTCCCGCCTACGCGTGCCTCCTTCACTCCCCGAGGAGGAAAAATACGCTCCTTGATTACTGACGATGTATTACATAATACACCCTAATGTTACTAATGAATATGCAAGGATTAGAAGACACTGGCAGCGGAAATGTCACGTGATGTACTTTCTTTTGACCTAGTTAAGAAATGGTTTCTATTTTTACTATAACATATGTATGTTTGAAATATGTTTTTGAGTAATTTGCATTGATATGGTTTTATTCATATTTTTTATGCTATGATTTATCTTATGAATTTCAAAAGCTATGCCATCAATTCCAAAATAATATAATTTGAATTGTGAATAATATGAAATTGTAATTTTTATTATAAGAGTTACGTGATTATTGAATCTTAATTTTGGTGTCATTTTGCTGATTAATTCCAAATTTCTTCGAAACTTCTCTTTAACGAATTCAATTGAAATGTGATTCTAAACACAAATACAAAATAGTTCAAAGTACGAGCACCAAACCCTAAAAAACAGCATCACAAAAAATAAAAAAGCAAAAAGCTCCACCACGATACGTCTGTCGTCTTTAAAAAGCGTATTTTCCATTACAAAGGCGAAAAAATCGGAACCCTTTTACAGACATACTTGTCAGTTAATAGCTTGTAGACAAAGGTGTTTTGCATGACAAAGACGGGGAGAGGGGCTCGCAGCGAGAGGGAAAGAGAGGGTGTCACAAAAACGTTCCTTTGACGACATTCGATAAGTGAAAATAGGCATCGCGATTATTTTCTGCTAAATGGAAAAGCGTAAATGGAATCTTTATCGCGACATCTTTGGCTTATTCGCTGAGTTCGGGCGTAGAGTCGCGTCGAGTTACTGGCTAGAGGCAGAGTATGGTGGCGGCTGCTATAGTATATTATTATTTTTTTGTACATATTAGGAAGGTATATGTTGTTATCGAAAGCCATTTAGCCGCCATTAGTTTGAGACACATAAGTTCTATATTATGTTTACTCCCAAGTAAAATTCATTTTAAAGTTTCGATTCATTTACAGTCTCGCATCCAATAAGCTCCATGTTTCCAACCCCAGTGATTTCACCAATATAACCGACTTCGCCAACAAGAACCAACTCTATCCAACTTACTGTAAACTTTGTCGAATACATTTGATGCCCCAATTGTGTAACGGAGCGGAAAACGTCCTGCAGATACCTGTCCTAACGAAATAACTAAATATTTCCTCGAAAGGTCAAAAATAAAAACTATACCTTCGTCAATCGGCGCAGAATAAATAGCGCAGAAGTGGCACATTAATTCAACTTTTAATGGATACAGGCCGCTCGCCTCCCTGAGGACTACCGTTGTCATCGCCTTCGACGTGGGTCGTTATCATTTGAATTTTATTCACACCGCCCTCCTGTCTATTCTTTTTATGAAATAGCTTTTCTGTTTGTTTGCCTACGATTTATATTCACAATACACAGACTACTGTGGGCCTAGCACAAGTTTGAGTCCGTAAAGTAAAAGTTAGTTGTAAGTATTACTTCCGACTTTCATGCATTGGTAGCTGGAGTTAGGTCTCGATGGTAAATAAACGAGAGTAACATTACCGGTTGATTAACTTCGTTCATTCTTTCATTCATTCTTTTCTACGAATATTTTTATCTGCGATTCCTATGATCCTGTCAAAACAACATGGCGCGAAATAAATAAAACTAAATTAATAAGATCAAAATACGTAACTTTTAGGAGTGTTTTTACAGTATCGATGCTTTTATTGTACAAAAGGAAGAAAAGAAGTTGATTGTGACAGTGCATATTATCGATTCTTGGGCCAGTTCGAAGAGATGACTGTTAGTTTGAGAGATTGGAAGAACGCCGAGGTTAAACTAATCTGCCCGATTATAGACGAGATAAAAGCAGAAAGGCTTCGCTGGCATGGCCATGTACAGAAGATGAGCAAAGCGCGTATATTCAGGGCGACCGTGGTGCAAGAGACCGGTGGCGCGCTATAAATATCGCTGGAAGGATCGGGTCGAAGAGTATCTCCACAGGATTCGTGATCCCAGTGATAATAGGACCTTGCTCAAGACCGCGATGAGTGGCATCTTCTAGTACCTTTTGAAGGGCAGAAACCGGCGTGGTCACAGCACCAGCCAAAGTAAAGTAAACATAAAGTTTTCATACATTAAATCCGGAACAAAGAAAGAAAGCGGACGAGTAGGAAATACAATCGAACCATGGAGAAGTCTTTGTAATATTTGTAAGTACATTGGGAAATAAATCCATTCTACATCTAGTTTCATCATAGAAATTTAGACCCATAATTCAATTACTTAACATGAATAGTTTCAGTGTTTTAGAAATACTCAATAAAGTTCAACAAATTCAATTTTACAGGTTAAAAGTTACTAGAAAAAGAATATTTTTAAACTGGCCTTATTGAATAAATCTACATCAAGACTGGAAGTAAACCGGCCGAATCTCTATCCAATGAACAAACAGCAAAAGGAGTGGAGAGCATAAGTAGGTACCAGAAGAAGCTGCAGTGGCATACTATGGTCCCATCCATCATACTTCTCTTACTTAGGTATGTATGACAGTAACTATACTCTATGATGAGATTGATGAGTTTATATAAGGTTTTAATAAGGGCTTAACAGCTGCCACACTATGACAAACAGCTGGGTCACTACTTGTTACAATACTTTCCTTAATTTACTCAAGTTTCTGAGTGTATAAATAAAATGAAAATTAATACTTTAACTAAATGGACTTAATCGATAAATTAAGGCACAAATTACCTGAAATTAATACATACTTTCCATTAGATTGATTGAAACTGTGAAGTGGTGCTAGTTTAAAAGTTTTTTTTAAGTTGCTGTGTACAAACTTTTTCTAATCTAGATAATCACAAGATTCCTGTCTTCTATACTTGCCTGGTATATCTAGCTGAGGGACTTAAACTAAGCCATGAATCTGGCATCTGATTAACTTATTGCAATAGCTTTGCTGGCTACACAGGTACCTACTTATTTTATGTGAACAAATAAAATGCAATTGTCCAATAATAGGTATTTTATTTTGCAGGGGCTGAATCTGCCAGGGAGAGAAGACATTAATATTGGTATTTTATGTCTAAGATTATTTAAGTATTTTATTTTATTACAAAACATATAATTTTAATTTCAATGAGTTTTATTTACAAAGTATATCCAGCCTTACCAGTAACATAACTAGTATAACTAATACATTATAATTAAACTATGTAGGTAGGTACCTCTTTATAGTAACCATAAAGTTGCAAAATAAATATGCTCAACAAATAACAATATCACACTAATTTTCTAGTTGTTGTGCAAGAAACGGCAATGTATTGTGTTACATTAATGTTAGTTCGTTATTTGAAAAACACTTAGGAAGTATGTACCTACATTTACAGATTAGACAATGAAACCTATATCTTAAGACCACTTCAAAGCCTTATTAGTCATACTAAAATTAGGTGGGAAATTATCTAATACTTTGAAGTATACTGGAAGTTCGAAGAAGTGTATTTTACTTCTTTATTGTACACAGTCTTAACTATATATTTATGTACATTGTTACTGATATTGTTGGATACAATGGTGCAACTATATTAAATAAGAGTTATATAATTTACTGATATGAATCCAGAACTAATGCAAAGATTACTAAAATACAATGTTTACTCCCACCTGTTCTGTTAAGTAGTTCTGTTGACAGGACTACTGGTAATTTCTCCGCATTAGTTCTGTGATTTAAAAAACTTTAGCAACCTTCATATGTATATTGGCAATAAATAAAACAGAAATGAAACAAAAAGAGAAATATATTTTATCAATGTTTAACAACAAAATAAAACTTCTTGCCTAAAGTAGGATAGGATACAACTTTACAAAACAATTGCAAACTTAGGAGATTAACATTAAGTTGTGTATGGTTTTAAAATGTAGGTATTTATAATATATGGTTTAATTCACAATGTATAAAAAATAATATCAACAACAGCATAAAACAGCTTTTCATTACTAATTTCTTGTAAATAACTATCTTGAAATATAAAATGCAAAGGATGTGCAATATTTTTTGTCCATAACAACTCAAGTTTAGCCTAGTCTCTCTCTTCACTTATTCCGTTGGTAGTAGTCCGACCAAATCATTACGCTGGCTTTGGAATGGCTTGTAGGTATTGTAGACAGCTTCCAGACTAGCTTCAACAAGGTTCCGGAATAGCATTAAGTGCTAATCTCTCTAGGCTAGCCTGAAACAATGTCCTGTAAATAAACAATTAAGTATGTACTTATTGGATTTTAAGTTTTCCACTAGACTAGCCAGGATAAACATTACATGCCAAGTATGCTCCTAACATTGCTCGTGGAGGTTTTTATATGGTTACTGTTGGCTCACAAAAACAAGGCATCAGAGTGACATCCCCATACCTGGAATTCATGCTGGTAGTGCAATGGTTACTATCACAGCTCTTTGCAAAACCATCAATAAGTTATGCTATTCATTTGTGTAAGTTACTTTGGTAGGTAGGTATTTTTAATTTTGAGTGTTACAATGTATATTTTGAGTATTGTAACATTAATTGTCTAAAGCAACAGCACTTAATGAGTACAATATATAGATTAATGAAGGCAGCTGCAATCTAACGAAGTTGCTAGTTCCAGACGGAACCTTTTGGATTGCCGACGTACAGTCGATAGCTTCCTACTTACGGCGGACCTTAGGCCCGCTCAACGCATCTGTTGCGTCAATATCTTTGAGAAAACACTGTAGATATTTATTGGGGAGGCATTAAAACTAACTTTGGGATGTGCATGGAGTTTATTTTACTGTACAATACAGCTTGAACTAGCGTATTAACTAAATTTCCAAACTAACTTACCAACAAACTTTGAATACTTTACATTGAATCTGGTTCGGTGTCATTTTCTTCATTGGCCTCATTGCATCAACGAGAGATGTTTTATGTACCTATTTCCACTTGAATTTCTGTCACAGTAACAAGGAAAAATCACAAAAAGTACAAAAACATCGCGAGCTAATTTCCAAACCGTGGTCGGTTCAATACAAATTTGACGTTCAAACTTTTGACAATATAATAGTCATAGACAATTATAGACAATGTTTTTTAGTTAAAAATAGATTTAGAAAATAATGTTTATATAGCCTTAACTAATTTTATAGAAATTAAATTAAATATAACACATGAAAATAGATCTCAAAAGTTGTCGATAGTTTTCTCACTGAAAAAATGGCGGTGAAAATATTTGTGACATTTTGTCGAAGGCTGGGTCTGGTATTTACGGATCACCTGTCAAATTAAAACTCCTACTCGCTATCTATGTAAATCTCCATACATTAGTCCCGTAATTTCATCGAATCCTGCGGAGTAAGCGAGGTCGCGAGTAAAATAGTTTCGCTACTCGCCACCAGGTGCGCTGTACGATTTTGTATGAAATGCGGATCGACAAATTATCGGATCCTGCGATGGTAATATTCCTGCTAGGCCCATTGTCATGTGTACGTCGTAGTTTACATGCAATTATCTTTATCATGAGGGTGTGACTCATGTATAATTTATTAAAATAAATGTTATGTATTTATGTAATCAAATGAATTTTATGTAATTTTTCTTCCTTATGTGCTCTTATTATCATCGAAGTACATAAAACATATTACATAAACTGTTTTATAGAAATATTTACGCTTTTAGTTCCGCTTAATATAATATAATCGCTTATCGTTTCGCTATATTCATTTAATTTCCCAACCCTCTCAACAAAAGCTGAAATATGCTAAAAGCCAATGTGTGATTAAAACACGCCATTATCCCTACTGAGATAGGCGTTGTTATGTCAGGCGCCCCGGGGGCGGTGCGCACAACACGCTCGATTGTGCAAATAATGCGACCTGTCTACTGATAGCTGTTTATTTGTAATGGACGGCTATTGGTCATGTTTATAGGTATTTTGGCTGCATCGATTCTGTACTAGTAAATACCCGTGGCATCGCCCACGTGTTTTATGAATAGAAGAGAGATTAGACAAATTTTTTGGCACTTTGCTCCATCGGACAGCGATCGAAACCATACATTTGTAACTAAGTCATTTTTATTTTAAAAAGGTATATTAACTAAAAAAAATATTTAATCTGGTTCTTGAAAATGTCATACAGCATGTTATGAGGCTGGACGGCGGAGTGAGACTCAATGTCATACAGCATGTTATGAAGCTGGACGGCGGAGTGAGACTCAATGTCATACAGCATGTTATGAGGCTGGACGGCGCGGCGGCGGAGTGAGACTCCATGTCATACAGCATGTTATGAGGCTGGACGGCGGAGTGAGACTCAATGTCATACAGCATGTTATGAGGCTGGACGGCGCGGCGGCGGAGTGAGACTCCATGTCAAACAGCATGTTATGAGGCTGGACGGCGCGGCGGCGGAGTGAGACTCCATGTCATACAGCATGTTATGAGGCTGGACGGCGGAGTGAGACTCAATGTCATACAGCATGTTATGAGGCTGGACGGCGGAGTGAGACTCAATGTCATACAGCATGTTATGAGACTGGACGGCGGAGTGAGACTCCATGTCATACAGCATGTTATGAGGCTGGACGGCGGAGTGAGACTCAATGGGTTGCACCGAGTTGTCGGGTATGCCGATGATTTGGCACTTCTGGGGGAGCAGGAGCAGCAGGTGGTCGAAGCGGTTGAGGTTTTGGAAGCGGAGGCTAAGAAGGTGGGTTTAAAGATAAATTGCGACAAGACGGAGTATCTCCATATGCACCGCTATAGGATAGGAACAAGCTACTTCCCAGAGCAAACCTTAGTGTAGGCGAGACTGTCTTTAAAGGAGTAGACAAATTCAGATACCTAGGCTGTACTATAACAGATACCAATACCATATACGGACCCAGAACTCCCTCCGTTGTAGTGCAGCCTTGCATAAAGTCCTAGTGACCAAGCTCCTTAGCAAAAACACTAAAGTTCGTGTATACAAGACGGACATCCGTCCAATTTTAATGTACGGGTGCGAAGCGTAGACACTGACACAAAAGGAAGTGATGAAATTGCTTGTGACAGAGCAGAAGATATTCCGTAAGATTCTTGGACCTGCCCGAAGAGAGGATGGTAGTCTGAGGGTGCGAAAAAACGCTGAGATTCAAGAGTTAGTGGCTGAGCCCAATATTAAAGGCGAGATAAGTGCACAGAGACTTCGCTGGCTTGACCGTGTAGAGAGAATGGGTGAGGATCGGGCAGTAAGGCGCGCGTACTTGAGGCGACCGTGTGACAAGAGGCCGGTGGGGCGACCTAAGTATCGCCGGAAGGATCAGGTGGAGGAGGACTTCCGCAAGCTGCAAGTGACCCAGTGGGAGGTTCTTGCTGAAGATCGCGGAAATTGGCGCCATTTAGTATCGGAGGCCAGGATCCAGTTGGGTCGCAGCGCCAGCTAAAGTAAGTAAGTATTAACTAAGGTTAAGTTGTCCAATTCAACTGTAGTTTTAGTTGTTGACATTTTATTTATTATTGTGCTAGTCGAAGATATACTTTAAGAAAAAATATTAATTTAACTTCATACAATGTAGTTCACTTGAATATCCTCACATGACCAGTGGCCGTCGCTGTAGCTGCACGTCGCTGTGGCTGCAAGTCGTTTGTGGCGAGAGGCTGAAGTTTGCTCCAAACAGCTCGCAACTAGTTAATACTAGGGGCTTAGCATGGGTACCTACTTGGCAATTCATTCAAGAAACTGACCATCATGCAGTCAAAGGACATACAAAAGAGTTAATGAATCAATCATGCAATATAATTTTCTACAAACGATTTTTCACCCATTTGTATACCCTGATATTTTATCGACCTTTCTATATTTGTATTGTAAATTAAAAATTCCCACCAGATTATCATCACCTAAATAAACCAACACTTCGGTCCAATGTGGAAATCACTCAATGGTGTTGTGTTTAGCTAAATATTGTACATAACTAAGTCAAAGTCAACGCTAGTGCCTACGACATAACATTTCCCCACTGTTGATCTAAATTTACTTTTTAATTGCCTTCAAATAAACAATCGGAATCATTGTTTGAATCTCCACCTGAACTGGCATACGTACCATCATGCTATCTCCAGTTCAGACCGAAGCCCAAAAATTGTTAGGAGTGTTATGAGAGTCATCAAAATCATGGCTGCGATTACACCGTCCGACCGGCCGGGCCCAGTCCAAACAAAATGTGACCTTGGCATTTCTGGAAAAAGAGGAATGTAAGCGGAGACTAATTAACCAAGATATCTCTAATTATAGCAAATATTGTACCTGTAATGAATAAAAGAAAATCAAAACATAATATTTTCAGCTTCAATCAAATTCAGTACATTAAAATAAAATCTATAGTCAAAGTGAGTTTGGATGTTACATTAAATAAAAATGCTAATCTAACTTACCTATTTATTTTCGATACAAACTTAGTTTAGCAAATTCATCAACAATATGCAAGGGACAGTCCAATCAGCAACTAGACCTATATATCGTTTATGACGACCTACACTAATCAGTAGATAGACACAGATTAACTATACTTGATATGTAATTACTTCAAACTTGTGGGTACACGAGACTTTATTCGGGGACTCTGTATTCTGTGTTCGGGATATTTTAGGTTAAAACAGATTTGGATACTCTGGAGATCCCTTGCTAACGTCCTTACATAAAAATATTATATGCACAATTAGTATCGATAAACATACTTTAACTTGTTTTTTTTTGTTCGATGTTTTTGCAAGGTTTTTATCATAATTAGTCGCCTTCATTGTGTGGTGTCGTTGCATGTAATAACCCCATAAAGTACTATTCTGTGAATTACTTCCGTCTCCGGCGCCGCCATTTTTAAAATAAGATCCCATTTAGTTGACGGGAGAGACGCTGTTACTTTACGACTGTGATTGTGATGCACAGTCTGGAAGCTATGCTATACCACGCTATATCACTACATAGCAACGCATCACTACATAGTATTTAAACAATGGCTCCCGCTGTCCACCCCTACTACTTACATGCAATGGATCATGATATATTTTAAGTTTTTTTGACAGATTTGAACTTTTAATAGAAAAGTTTTTAAAAGCATACGCGATATAAGTATGTATAGAATAGAGCTTTGTAGAGTTTGTAAAATATCTACTCTACAAAGCTTTACGCAGATATTATAGCTTTATACAGAGCAAAGATATATAGAGATTGACAGTAGAGATATTTAGAGTTTGCAAAGTAGAGCAAAGTAAAGTTGAACTATGAATAATTTGGAGAGAAGAATTTGATTTTTTTAAAGATATTATAGTTAGTGTGGTTGGTCAGCGACCGTTTTAACGATGTGAGAAGTAATGCATCAGAAGCTACACACCCACTGCTCGCTCTGGTCCCGCTGCGTAGCCAGCCTCCCCAGTGACTCGGCAATCTGTCTCCATGGATTACGGTGTCGCGACAAAGCCGCTCTGCATTATTTTTTTATTTAATTTCCACGTCCCTTTATAAACGGCGGCGATAAATAATATCTGCCCTCAGATGTGTTCACGTGGAATTGTGAAAATATTGCCATCTTGTGTTTGGTTGGGGGCTTAAGTTTGATTTATTTTAGAGTTTTTGTGGCTCGTAAACATTAAAAAAAATATAATATATTGTTTTTTTTAGCTTCGAATGTTTGATTGTTTATATTAAAAGCAAAGTAATAAATCCATGGTAAAAATAGACGGCGTTAAATTCACTCGACAAGTTAAACTATGCAGCTGATTTATTTAAAGATATACATCAGTTGCATAGATTACCTTGTCTGTAGTTTTAGTGATCTACTAACCGACTTCCAAATAAAAGGAGGTAACCAAGTCTTCTGAAAGTTTTTTTTTTAGTTTTACATGCCGTAGTTAAAGAAACTACACAAGTATCTAAAATATTATTGAGGAAGTGGCTATATAAACATTACGTAATACATTATTTTCCACTGCTTCCCACTAACCCAATAATATCTCGAAGGAAGGTCTCGTTTCAAAAAGTTCAGGAATGTCCTCGTAATGTTCGCATCGCTTCTAATTTTATTTCACTTCCCGTCCTCTGGAACACGATATCAAACAAGGGACAGTACTGAAAGGACTGCTCTTGAACATATTTTTCAAATAATAATAAGTCTAGGCAAGTACCTACCACCTGCTACGACTCATTTAGTCATCGCTTACCATCAAAAGAATAATTATTATGATCGTGTGTAGGTAAGCCCTTTCCTATTACAAATAGCAACATTAGAAGAAAAGCAAATGTAGGGTACTGATAGGTACGAAACTAAATACAAAATATGAGATACACTCTCAGTTTGATTGAAATAGATAGTGTGGTAAAGCGTTAAGTACAATGTTTGCTTAGAGTTGTCTATTATATTATTAGTTCTATGTCAATGAAATCAACGAACAAAGCTGGCGAAAGTTTTTCCGAATTGCAAAGAAATAATAAAATAACTTTTAAGTATTTTGTTATGATTTAAAGTTGGCGAAGTAACCACGGAGTTGTCCAAGCTTACTTCTAGGAAACAGTTATGGAGAAGTTTTCAAATTTTATATTTTTGTTTGTTGAAAGTTTCAAGTAGCGCCGTTTGGAAATAAACTGGTATTGTAGGGTCAGGGGAGGCACGCTCCTTCTCCGCTTCCCTTGTTCTTAAGACCACGATATTTCACCCGAAAACGCTTTGCGCTTGGAAAAATGCCTACAGTTGCTTTTTCGCATGCAATTCCACGCCGTATTAACATGAGAGCAAAGGCGAGCATCGCGCGCATAGCTCCGGCCGACGAATCTTGTCCACACGCAAACAATTTTGCACAATTTGAGCAGTTTTGCAGCCGTTTTTGACGAAATAAATTCATGTAAGTACATATAAAATCAGCAATTCAGAATATTCCCATTATGGTTTTCTACTCCTCTAAATAATAACATTCTCTTTTAGATATAATTAAATTGGCTTAAATTTCTGTACTACTTTTAAAAATAAGGTGAAAAATGTTAGGAAACAACTAGGTATTTTTCAAAAAATAAAACTATCGAGCGAAGTATACGTACTAATCGTGTTTTGGCGTTTTTATTGTCTTAACACTGAATCAAAATTATATAAACTGAAAAAAATTTTGCTCTATCTTATAAGTACCTATATAAGATAGAGCTAAATTATTTTCAGTCTATTTTATTAAATTTTTATGAAATATCGATTTCACATAGCACCCCGTCTTAAGCCTCTTCATATTAATAGATTTGTGTTACCTACTTATTAAGTTTATCTTTTTACTCTAACATCAAATGTAAGTTACCGTTATTGTTGCCACATGGCATTTTTTGCTATTCAATTTCTAGGAATATGTAAGTAGTGCAAATGTGCCGTTGTTTTATATTTAAATACCCAATTAAAATCTAACGCTTGCAGTCTCTCATAGGACTCACACTAAATAAATAAACGTACCTACTGATACTCCATTCAATCAATAACTAATTGAAAATTGCATAAAATACCCCACAAATCAACACCCAAACCTAGCTCCATCTGACCCTATATTTTCGCCATTATGATTGTAGCTAGTTTAGTATACATCGCTCGTTATCCTGCTGCAGTCGCTAACGACTTGCCTCACGGACCCACCGGCCGCGTAATGTATGTGGTGTCGTGACAACACTACTTAAGGAACGAGCCAATCATTAAAGGTCCTGGTCACGGAACCTGTATAGGTAAGTACGTTGTTAATCAGAGACCATAGCTTTAATGTGGCGCTGGGTTCGCGTTAATATTGATGGGAAATGAGGGTAGATAGACATTTGCTAGAATACTAAAAATAGTTAGGTTAGGTTTGTAAGTTAGTTTATGTAACTAACGATTTTTAGTAAATAAATTGAGAAGAATAATCTTATAAAGTTGGATTTGGAATGTTAACATTGAGCAATATCGTAAATTTTATTATGTTTTACCATGTTCACAAGAATAATATTGGTGATAGCAATGATGTATTCTTTTACACATAGGGATTTTTGCACATTCAAACATTAACGCGTAACGACGAAGAAGTAGGACATTTGAAAGATAACGACAAACAAGATAAAATATCAGTATTTTTGTAAGACAAGTGTTTGTTTGATATTAAGATTAAGTATTTCAGCGAATAAGTCTAGATGTTAATAAATCACAGCTCAGTGAGTGAGAATAAATCTAAGTGTCACTAGGCTGTCAGTCGCGGCTGGAAGCAAAATAAGACCTGAAACTAAGTAAGACTTTGAAATTGTTTAGATTTATACGATGTACATGGTCTGAATAGCTGTGGTGTCTGGTGAAGTGAAACTATCAGGCGTTGGGGATGTTATTACAGTTAAGTTATCTGAAATACAAAATTTCTTGTACATTTTCGTCATAGAACAATTTGGTGCTTTTCAATAAAGTCACATGTGGGTCACGTTTTATTCGTCTTCTAAAAATGCAATACGTACCTACCGATGATTAAGACAAGTGTAGTTAATAAAAAATGACACGTCCCAATAATCTCCAGATAAATTTAGAAACCGAAGCTTCTCTCACAATAATACCCGCCATATTCTACACTCTAGTCAATTCGTTGTTCTTTATTTGTCAAACAACGTAGAATAGTTAATTGGACCACACAAAGAGACTTCACGAAAAAAATCACAAAGAAATCCCAAACAAAATAGACTAGAAAATCTCTAACAAACCCAAAACAAAATCCTTAAAGAGTACAATCAGTGGCACTGACAAATAAACCGTCTCAATAAAAGTACAATCAAGTGCAAAATTGAAAAACGAAGTCGGGACTTAGCCCGGGCAAGTCCGGGAATGAATGGGAATAACATTTGTATTCAAAAGTGGGAGAAATCGATGGCTGAGAGCCAAGTATGGAGGTTATTGTTTCTAGTACGTATGTAAGTAGGTAATGTAGGTACATATTATATGAATGTATGCTGAACTGGCCGAGAGTGTAGGAAGTTGAATGTATGTATGCATGTGTGCCGGTCATGTATGCATGTGTGCCGGTCATGTATGCATGTGTGCCGGTCTGTACGGCTGAACTCGATACTCAGTGAACCGTAATAAGCATTGAACATGTTCTCAACGATATAATAGTACATTGTTACCCTGGGGGTGAAAGTAACTTATTTAGTCCCGAGACGGTTTTTCGTGCCCGTAACGAAGTGAGGGCGCCAATAGTTCGAGGGACTAAATAAGTCTTTAACCCGAGGTCAACACTGTGCTTTTCATTACAAATACAAGGAAAGTAAAAATAAAAAAAATGAATTAGCTAAAGAAAAAATGAGTAAATTTTATTTTACATATAACAACAACTTTGATGAGATAATTTTATTTAAAGTTTATGGTAAATTAGAACAATTGGTTATTCTACTACCGCTTTAGCCTCTTCTCTTATAAAATCAAGCGTTAAATTCATATCAGAATCAGATGAACTCATTTTATAGGTACAAATCTCTGCTATACGTATAAACAAAAGTCTTCAAATCGAAAAAATAAATGAAGATCGAATTGCCGCTTTCTCGCCTATGTTGTTTGTTTTTTTTTCTGTGGCCGGCCAGCTGTTTAGCCATTATTAATATTAATGAATATTTTGCCCAAATCTAAGTTATTTTAAAGAAATTGTTGAAACTAAATTGTAATAAAGTTATTTAAAAAATATATATTCTTTAATCAATACTTAACTTTAAGTTATTTCAATTTGACATCGTGGCTGTATAGAAAGTTGGAACATGGTTCAATAGATATGTGAAAAAGAACTAGTTTTTTTTTAATTGTCAGCTGTCAGTAGAAAGCGATTTTCCCTAGGGATGAAAAGTATTAATTTCATTTTTTCATTTCCTCAGGCAACTTCAGACCTACTTTCAGAGTATGAGTAATGAAAATCATACCTATTTCATTAAGTGAGAACATTTTAGAAAGGAAACCTTCCAAACAGCTTGTTTTATTTTATTACTATTTCCAGTAACTACAATAAAATGCTAAACTACATGAAAACTCTTTAAACATTGAACCCACAATTATTTAAAAAGCGAACAGTATTCATGTTTATCCCACATTCAAATTGAAAGCACACATAGTGCGGGCATTCAGCGCTCTTTCTTTGTTTTACTCGACCAGCGGGCTAATAACTAGCGGAGTGTATATATGTACATACATACACGTATATACGTGCAGTGTGTGCTTACTACTGTGTTACTGGTGTTGAGGGAATAGAGGCTAAGTTGTTTTTTGTCTTCTTTACTACGAGTTTCTATAGTGCTTTGCTTGTGTATTTGTTTTTATGTTTTTAAAATTTGTATCATAAGTAGATACAAATTTTAAAAACATATCTTTATTAGTATGTACCTATCAATGTTGATGCTGTTTTAGCTTGCATTGATAAAATTGATATGTCTCGGTCTTTGCGGGCAAATAATGTTACATCATAACATTTTGATTAATGAATAATAAGTTATGTTGTAACTTAACTAACTTTAACTCAATTCAAGTTTGTGTTTAAGCTTATGGTTAACTCTGTATACCAGGTAAATAATAATAGATTTTTAATTAAAAAACATACTAACCCATGCATTCCAGTCACTTACAAAAATGTCCAAACACCACATTCACCCAGCAACAACACAAACATACATACACTGTGACTGACTTGTGTACTTGTATATATCTGGAGATTTGTTCGCAAAATTACAGCGAAATGCCCTCTACGGTCAGCTAATATTGTATCAGGTAAGCTAACGCACTTGCTGGTGATTGAGTACTGTTCGCCCCTGTATGTTCATTCTAGCTTGCATGCTTAACTTGAATGGTAGAAATTGTGGTCAGCTAATACTGCTGTATTAATTTAATGCAATAAAATTGAAAATGGTTATGATTATGATTTGTTTGTAGAGACTGTGATTGTATGTGTAAGTGAAATAAAAAAGACAATACGCTTGGATCAACAACTTCGATGAATATAAACTTTGTAGCTCCACTAACTGTTTTTTTTTTTCGACAAATGTTACAAGCCAAGTCAAGCAGCAGTCAACACGGTCAGTATTTGGATGGGTGACAAACGAATGAAATCCATACAAGAGCGTTCTTGTGATAACAGAAACAGGCCCGCTTCAATCTTAAAATTTCAAATTATACACAATTCTGCGGAGCATTCACCTCCAGCGATGATTGTTGGCAAATATTTTAGGTAGAATTTTTCATGGTTCGAGCGCCGCAGGAACTACGTGTCTGGTATAACGACTTCTTTTGTGAAATACGCTCTTTGTGTCTGCGGTCTGTGGCAAAGGAGTTTTGGTATCTGATACTATATCATTAGAGACACGATCTTTCATTGTTATGTAGGAAGATTGTCGTTCTTAACGGTAGATATGATGTGTTTCTAGTGTCAAAAGTTTTCAAATTGCCTCAAAGGAATCTGACATTGTTTACTTCACAGCGACAATTAATCAGGGTTTCTAGTTACCGTCGAAATCGCATTTAGGCTTTGATATAACGATTTTCTGTGGTAGTTCTAAACTGAAGAGAACTGTTTTTTTTTTATAAAACTATCCTCAAAAGCGTGTCTTTTTCCCCGATCTCACTAGTTACTAAATGAACGGGTCGATTTCGAGCAAACGTTTGTACCTACTATGTCGGTTTTGGTCCGTTTTGTCGAATTCAGTCGATTCCTCGTATTATGAGAGTTAACAAGTGACTCGTGTACTACATTTTTGTGGTCAATTTTTACGCGTTTTTCTGTCGCCGGCCTTCGTTAATACCACTCGGAGATTCTACCTACATAAATAGAATAGCCGCTACGGAAAGTATG
Source organism: Macaria liturata (assembly GCA_964023185.1). NCBI lineage: Eukaryota > Metazoa > Arthropoda > Insecta > Lepidoptera > Geometridae > Macaria > Macaria liturata. The sequence goes on from OZ026821.1 coordinate 12,300,067, forward strand.
CGCAACTAGGCATAAGTTGTATAGGTACATGAGCTATTGGGAAAAAAGCAAATAAATCAGAATTAATTTTTACGGTTCATTAAATCTGTTCAGTGTTCATAAATACCTAGGTTTTTGATAATTTTGTAAGATGTCTGCTTACAGTTTTAACAAAATTGGCAAATATTTAAACACATGTTTGAAACCTTGTTGTTTAGCATAATGGATTTGGTGTGAAGTTCAGATAAAAGATTATTGTTCCTATCTATATTGTTTTCAAATCCCCGGCTAATGCGAGCCGGGTGGATGAAATTTTTTGGTGAACTAACTCAACCATTTCTCGCTCGACGAAAATAAAAGTACGTTTGTTTGTGAGCGCCATTTTTGGCGCTCGTTTACCGACGCAGCGCTGCGGCCAGTTACTGATGCTGTGCTGCGAGTGTTGCGAACAGTTACCGACCTCACTTGGACTCGGGGAACGGGAATACTGGGTAGTTGTAGTGATCTTCAAATCAAAATCAAATCAAAAAATATTAATTGCGGAATATAGGTAAATACAGTTGGTAAAATAATTATACTTATAATGGAACGCTATACTCCTACCCATAGGGCGTGCAATTTACAAACAACAGAATGGAAATAAAATTAAAAATATACGAGTACATAGGTAATTATGTAAGAATGTCACCATAACATTGTAATTGCATTGTCAACTTATTTCCTAACTACATTACAAATACTAAATACATTTCAAAATATAACATTTGGCTCAAGATAGACATCAGAATAACACAGAATATAAAATAAATCGATTAATTATTATCATTTACCCAGAGTTAACCCAGAGTTATTAAAATCAATTTACATATCACTGTGTCAGTCAGTGCTAACCTACTGTATCAATATTTGGGGTGGGGCACATAAAACTCACATGTCTCCACTAGAAATATCACAAAGGTCTGTTTTAAAGGTTATGCTTTTCAAGCGGTTTCGTTTTCCAACTGAACGTTTGTACAAGCTGGCCAAAGTTCTCTCAGCTCGAAAGCTCTTTATACTGAATATATTTATGTATCAACACACAAAAATTCCTTTTGACTTAACCCAATCACACCGGAAACATAGAAAACATAAAACAATATGCTCTCTTACTACAGACACATTTAAAAATACATTTATAAGAACACAATTAAAATTTTTAGCTCCTTACATTTATAAAACTATTAATAAAACATTATGTGATATACATAAACTCGATAAATTTCACTGTAAAAAAACCGTTACAACCTGGCTTACCTCCTTAGATTATAAATCTACTGAAAAACTACTACATATACCCGAATAAATACTATAATTACATATTATGAAGTTACAGTGCAATAACAATCAAAATTTAAACATATGATAACACCATGTACTTTACGTAATGTATATGTATAACCTAAATAAAACTAATGTCAAATTACAAATACCAAATTAGGAATCTATTAAAATAATAGACTCGTTATATATGTGCAAGATATAATATACCTCTAAAATTAATTTACTTCTTATTGAACCTAGTCAACCTGTATAGCCGTAGCTATTGTACCGCAGGCGCTGCGCCGAGTAGGTAGGTACTTAACAAATCGTGACTTCACGATTAGCGCGCGGTGACTCAGTGAGCCGCGCGTATTTGTCATTGTTTATGTAAGTACATACCTAGTTGTGAATACTAAAAATTGGAACAAAAACGAAGATAATTTATTTATATACCTTATACTTATTATACTTTGTACACATCTTTGTAATTGTTTGTATGCATACCTAATTGGGAAGAGGTCGGCTCCAGGATACGGTAACCCAGTCTGGAGTCCGACGCATTATGTTTACCTAAGGCTAAGTTAGTTATTTAAGAACCAAGTTATAAATGTTTATGTTACATAGCCTTAAGTCATTTTCTAGTACACAATAAATATTTTCATTTTCATTTACAAACATTTTCAAAGAATAGTATGCCTTGGCTGCCAGATATTTGTTAAGTTCGTATTTAAAACTCATTACATCATCACAATTGCGAATTTCTGCTGGTAATTTATTATAGATGGTTGGCGCCCCACCTAAGACACTTTTTGTCATTATGGACGTTTTTTATTTTACTTGGGCAGGCTAAATTGTTTTTACGTCGTGTACCTAGTAGTGTAGGAAACAGATGGAAATTTTTCTTAACAAATAAAGCTATTTCCCTAATATATAAGCACAGTAGAGTGAATAGACGTACTGTATTATAGTTATTACAACTAAATTAATAGACGTAGTTCTATAAAGTGTGGTTTGCAAGATTCTCTACGTCGGAGACCACAAATCGCTCTGATACACTTTTTTTGAGCTCGGAAAACTACCTCGACGTCAGTTGAATTGCTCCAAAAGATAAGGCCATATCGCAACGTGGACATAACATGACCATGATAAGCAGTTAGTAAAGTGTCCTGATCTGCAACTTGCCTTAGTTTATATAATGCAAAGGAAAACTGAATTACCTTCTTTGATACAATATCTATGTGAAGCTTCCAGTTCAATTTAATGTCAATTTTTAAAATTTTCAAACAAAATTTTTAGGTTTACATAGCCTAAAAATTTTGTTGTACCAACTTCGTCAATTTTATGTCCAGAATAAGTAATGTCCAGATTTTCGTTCAGACTCTTAGACTGTCTTTGTCTAAAGTTAATAACATTCGTTTTATGTAAGTTAACTTTTAAGTTATTCATATCAAGCCAATTTATGATAGATACTAATGTAGAATTAATGTCACGACAAAAACTGGCGATATTATTTTTATTTCTTTTGCCATTTTTAAATAGTACTGTGCTGTCGTCAGCGAAAAGGGTTACAGAATGTGGCGTGGCCTTAGGCAAGTCGTTGATATATATCAAAAAGAGAAATGGGCCTAAGACACTGCCCTGAGGAACCCCGTAAAGCACTTTTTTAGATTGGAAGAATAAATTCGTTCACTCTTGGTTTTTAGACAAATCCCGTTAATTTGTGTCATTTGTAGCCTATCGGTAAGGTAGGATTTAAAAAGTGAATTAACCGTGCCTCTTATGCCATATTGGGACAGTTTATTAAGCAGTATTTATAGTCCACGCGATCGAAAGCCTTCGACATATCCATAAATAGTGCGGCTGTAAGATTATTATTATTCATACCTAATTTAACTTCAATCAGAAAGTTATAATATAGCCATATTAATATCTTTCTTTTTTTTAAAGCCATATTGACAGTGAGAGAGGATATTTTGAGTTTCAAGGTAGGAATTTAATTTATCGTAGAGCACCTTTTCAAAAATCTTAGCTATAATAGGGATTAAAGCGATTGGTCTGTAGTGGTCAAGCTTATCTTTATCACCTTTTTTGAAGACAGGTTTCACGACAGTTATTTTTAGGTTTTGTGGAAAAACACCTTTCGGAATGCATAGGTTAATTATATAGGATATAACAGGTGCTATTTCCTCGGAAACAAACTTGACTGTTTTTGTAGTAACACCATCGTAACCAAAACTTTCTGTTGTTTTCAATGCAATATATTAATCTTGTTCGGCTTTTAGAGAAATGCAATAACTAGCTGATAGGTACTTAAGTTGTTTTATGGCGAGTGGTCCACGATCTTTATCGTATATCATATTTTAACTTATTAAGATGACTGTGATATGAAAATGGAGCCGAAATGTTTTTAACAATATTCAATTTAAATTTAATAACTAAGAATGGTGTCAGAACGTTATTTTTATTACATAAAAAGGTTCCATTAGATCTTTAATAATAAAATAATTTGCGAACAAAGCTACATGATAAATCTATACACCAAAAAATAAGAGCGCCATTCTTCACTGACCAATATAATTCAAAGCGATAGTTATTCAAAGGGTCGTAAAGGCCGGTTCATTTGGCGCGGTGCGATTCCAGCAGATTAGCTCGCTCCGTGACCGGCGTCCCGACTGCCTGCTTTATAACACCTAGGGGGTAACATGTATTACACCTAGGGGGCTATAACGTGTATAACAACCGGGGGGTTACATGTGTTGCAGGTGAAAGAACATGCTATTTTACGTGATAATTGTTTTTCTTTACTATTAACTAACGAAAATATTATGACGAATAATTTGTCTAAAGATACTTATGTAACTCCAAAATGACAAGACTCTAAACCTGAATAGATTTTTAACCAACTATTCGGAGGAAGTTCAATTTGACGCTGAAGTTTCTTTATTTTTTATCAATTTACGTCCCCTTTACTTCAATGTCTCATATCCACGCTCTTATCAGCCTCTATCCTTCACATCACACTACATATATATGTATATATACATACTTGTATACAGGGTTACTGCTGCTGGTAGCTGATGCTAAAACTTTAAGGGTGGTTTAGTTCACCAACATCTATTAGATTTTGTTCCTTAACTCCTATAAATTCACGAGACAAAAACAAATAATTTGATTCGATTGCGAGGTCAATTCGGAACTGCAATTTTTAGCCATGTATTGCCTAAAACCGTTAAATGTTTTAAAGTCAAATATAAAATAACCCAAGTGTCCAGGGCCCCTGTACCCCATTACATCACTGTTATCGCCCTACACCCTACATTTTTGTCCACATTTAGGCCCTCGCGCCCGCGCCGTTAAGATGACTAACAGCCAGATCTACTATTCATTGACCGCCGCCATTTTTACTTTATTTTACTTACTCTTGCTAACTGCGCCTTTTATAGAGGTAGCGGACGTGAGCCACTTACAGATTACGAGATTGAGTAATCTCGCTTCTAAACTCTTTGATCGCTGATTTGGTTGAGAGGGATTACTTTCTTATTTTTAGTTAATGGGAAGACGAGATGACTCCTAACCTGCAAAAATTCGAACGAACAACTGTGATCTAGTTAACCAAGTATGTGTCTAGTGTCTATACCGCGTTTTGATATTTCGTAACGTTTTTTCAGTTTATTGACAATGTTGTTATTTAAGTTTATTCGTCATATTTTTGACGATTCATGATTCACCTCTTAGTAAAAATAAGATTAGTTTGTTTATTAAACAAGATTGGTGGATTGGAAGAAACAAGTTGGGATGCTAAAAACAGACTCGATACAACTTCTTGTTTTGTACAGAGTCATTTGAAAATGTAACCAACATGCTTTCTATCTTTGATATTCAGAGCAGGCAAGTTAATTAATATATCCGGAGTCAGGTCACGTAATTACCCAAAATTACCTACAAAATGTACCACTATTTTCATAGCAAAAAGCACATTTTGTTTCTGCCCAGTAATCAGGTTTCCCGTAAAGAGCATTGCCCCGTAATCCGGCGTCAGCTAAACTCATCGACATAGTATTAGTGAGAGACAGACCTTGTATACATAAATAGCCCCCAACATTAATGAGTCAACTCAGAAAGATTAAAATTACAGAAAGTTAGTCATGTCAGTTCAGGTCAGTTCAGAACAAAAGTGTCATTCCATTTTGGCGCTTCCGTTAATCGTACGCCACATTAAATTGCACCATTGTAAGACATTTACTCAGTCATGTTGACCGCCCTAAGGGTGTTTTAAAAACACTCAATATCTGAGGCGGATAATAAGAAAATATTTAGTTCATTTGAAACTTATAGTGCTCCATGTGCTTACACAATGATTCACTAAGTAATATGGTAAATATAATTTGTAAGTACTATGTCGTCAGCTAAACCCCGCAACACATTAGCGGCGCGCGTCCGCCGAGCAAACACCGCGCGCAAACAGACGCCGCGCGCAGGAAATGGACGCACCGAGTGACGCGCGACAACACACTACACGCTACCACGCGGTCATAGTAACCAGGGATGAGTTACTATCTAAATATATGTACCTACGTCAAATGAAAACTAACTCATGTCTTCGCCATATTATCATATCAGTTGCAAGTGTATTCTATTGTTAGCATAGTCGCCAATGTTTATCATAATGCTGTTGTTAGTCTATTGAAGTTTCTGTGTTGTTGTCATCAAAATATATGTTAAAAAAAATAAGTATTACCTATAACAGTAACATTTTAACGGTATAATCATACATTGAGAACAAATACATGCAGAATTTCAATTATTATTTTTTTGTTGTCATTTACAGGCAATGCAGGCCCTGTTCTTTGGTTTCACATGGTATGTTGCTACTTTATTCATGAATTTTCATTCAAAAGTTAGCATATACAATTTTAAATTTTAAAATAAAATTCTTTTCAAAAGAATCTTCTACGTGGCAGGTTTTATATTCACAGCTCGACTTTTAAAACCTAGATTACCTTTTACATCAAAATTCCACGTAAAAGCGTTGCTCCTCATTCCCCTGTTTACACGTAAAGCCGTGTTTCCACGAGCGACACGTCGCGTGTGTAAACAAGCCCTGGCGTGACAACGCCGACATGTCGCCAAAATACTGACTTAAAATGCATGAGTGGAAAAAAAAGGCTTCAAATTCACTCCAGCTTTATTAAGGCACGCTGTGAAGCCAGACTGACGTGTTTAATCTTCGCAGCCTTTGGTTACACGCCACAATCTAGATAAAGCTGAATCGTCACATACAGTGGAGCTAGTTTGAAGAATATTGCGATAAAAGTTCTATTGAATTTGGTTTCTATAAAAAAAGTGACGTTGATTTACATTACAAGAAAATTGGTTCGTTTTTCTCCAGTTATAAATAGCTCGATTTATTGTGCGTATACTATACACGATATCAAAATAAGCCATTTATCAAACGAGATTACTCTCCGTCTAGCCTTTAAACTACATCGGCTAATCGATTCCAACTTTTGCTACTTGAGCGAAATTGAACAAAACCAGCAAAAGGTCTAAGCAGAAACCAATTTCAAAGCACCAAAATGTCACTAAAACAAAAACTCTAAAACAGTAGCACGTCCGAAACCAATTCCGAGCACCCACAGCAATAAATACGATCGAGACAATACATTACATCGTTCGTCGTCCATACCTCGTTGTAAAGGAGTAATCCGGAGCCTGGTGGCACTCGACCAGCGATGGATGCTGAAATACGCCAACTACTCGCGACTCTCACAAAGAATTGGTCGAGCGAGTGAAAAATTGAACGGAAATTCAGGGGAATTTCTAATACGAGCGACGATTTGTCGAATATGAAAGTCGGGACATTTTCACTTTGTCCCATTGAGGCGGAATTAGCGGACATGCGGTCACGGCGCGCGGGACTACGGCCACGAGTGTGTGGGGCCTTACGGACTCGAGACCAATGGAAAAATGATATTAAACTTCTTTTACACTGATTTCTACATATTAACTGACATTGTGTTTGAAATGATTAGTAACTTACATACCCATTAGGATTACTTATTGAAATCGACAAATTTTAAGTAATTCTTAGAAACAGTTACAGTAAAAAAAAAATATAAGTTAGCGTAGTCAGATAGGTCACAACGATTTTCCCCTGTATTTTAGCCTTTTTATTTTACAGTTCACTTCACTTCAATTGAAATCCATCATCATACACAACATACTTTAAATCCGCCAAAATATAACTATTTTATGACAATTCTATGCCAACAAAGTTATCCAATAACTGCGTCCATTTCTTCCCTCAGTATATAGCAGCATGTCCCCACATGTGGACCCAGTTACTCCAGTTAGTTCCCGGTTGCTGTAAACTCCGACCCAGGCCCTATCAATCGCCCTAACGTCCATATAATACTCAAATTGGCTTACTATTTTATAAATTCGGTCGCACAAAGGTCTCCGAAACCCAATTCTCGCCTCATGGGGCACTGGCAAACTTTAGCTAATTATTTACACTTACAAAACTGTCCCATAAACCTTATATACATAGGCATAGAATTGAGAATGGTTTGTTTTACATTGAGACGGTAGAAGTTAAGTTGGTAGTGAAATAGAGGACAAGATTTGGCGTCGACTTCGTTAAGTTCTATTTATTGATTTCAGTAGAAGATGTTTATGGTGCGATTCGATTTGAAATATTTTGCGAGTCCTGTGGGACTGTTTGGAGCAAAGATAGGAGTAAATAAATGCCGCTACGGCTCTTTGCCAATGTTTTAGCGATAGAACGACGGAATGGCTCAGGGATTGCTTGTTGGCTTTTTATGTTTAGTTTGTTTGCGCATTGATTGGGGAAAATGTAACTTGCTATTGGTTTGCGGAAAAAATTGCTTCTGGACTATGTTGTCATTGTAATATTATATAGCTTATCTTTGTTTCAAAAATACTTAAGTTTTGTAGTTACATGAATTGATTCGTCGGTAATAAGACTTTATAATGATGATTTTGAGACTTATTACAACGCAAACACAATAATAATTACCACTACTCTAACGGTTAGTATAAAAGGTATATCAAAACTACATATAACAAGGTATATCAAAACTACATATAACAAGGTATATGTTCGATCTACAACCTCAGTAATACACAACGCTCGTTAATCCAAACATCGTTCCAAAAATATCTTCAAAAGCACTCCGAGCTTAATGAAGTTTAAAAGCTTATAAATCCGTCAACAAGTTACATTTACACGAATTCATTTCATTCCATATACACTTAAATACACAAAGATACATCTGTGTAAGTCATCGTGTGAAGTTTAATCGTTTTGCCCTGCCCTGAGCACAAAGCATAGTGAACTAAAATATACCTCTCTCAATGCAAAAAGTTGTCTGTCTCGCTATAGCAGTCTTTTTGAGAAAGAAATAAGACATTACTAGAAATAATGGTTTCCTTTCATTGTTGAGCAAGACTCCACTCTTGTTTTCATTGTGTATCGATAACGCACAGATTAACAATAGACTCGTGTTTATTGAAATTCTAGAGGTTTCGATATTTGTGCCGGAAGTTTTATTAATCTAGGAGTTCTTGAAATTGATTTCCGTGATAATAATGGTACCTAGGAGTCGAAAGCCGAAGATAAGTTTATTTCGCCAATACAAGTATTATATTAGTAAGATTCTTGATGAGAAAAGTTTATGTTTCCTATTTTGTAATAGTGATGTCAAAAAATTATACAAACACCTAAGGTGGCCGAAAATTTACGGTTATGAATAAATGTTGTTTAAAGCTCAGTATTACGATAAGAAACATGTATGAATAAAATAACAAATGTGTATTGTAAAATGAAATATTACAGACGTAGCCTAACAAAACAACACGGTTAAATCAACATTCATAAATAAGTTTGACTGGCCTGTTAGCTTAGTTGGTAGTGACTCCTTATAATCTAGGGGTGCGGGTTCGATTCCCGCGTGACCCAAGTAATTATGAATTTTAAAAATCTATAATTACTTGAGTCTGGTCGTTTTTATGTATATTAAGTATGTATTTACAAAATAAAAGTACATAAGTATTAGGTATACCCGTTATCTAGTACACGCGACACAAACGTTTGCTTCGTGTGGGGCTAGATGGCGCTGTGTGCAATGTCCCGGAATATTTATTTATTTATAACTTTTCCTACATTTGTTGAACCGTTTATTAGTATGTGGCAGCTACCTACTTGCTATTGAAAAAAACAACAACAATCGAGCAATAATAGGTTGTTTCAATAAAATTGTTTCTCTTGACTTGTTTGACGAAGTAACGCGACTTTCAGAATGTTAGCTACTTTTACTTTCTGCCATACTTTCTACTCGTCTGATTGTCGCACAATTTCTTTGGCGTGTTTGTTCCAGTTTGCTCCTTTTAAAGCTTTGCGAGCTTTTTGATTGGCTTCGTAGACTTTGTTTTATTGTTCACTGTATTTATAGGATTGATTGAATTTCCCAATTTTCATCTAGATTGTAGTTCAGAAGTAATTTTTTGAGGTTTTCGGGAATAGGTTTCGATGAAAAGTTTTTGTATACGATAGCTGGTATTGCTGAATACAAGTGGTACAACTTAAAATTATAGTTATTTTATAACAAAGCGTGCAAACAAGTGTAGTGTACAGGAGATGTTCAATTATTATTACAAGCTGATCAATTTGATATCCGGACAAGCACAATCACATAAGAATAAAAACAAAAGATATATTTTCTAGAATCAGTAAAAATTTAATTCAAATTATAAATAATCCCGTTTATCTCAGATCTGGTGCGTCCCGTGCCCGGGCTGGGTACACACGGCACCGGATGCGGCGGACGCAGGACGAGACAAATCGTCCGACAGCGGCCCTACTCACCTACCTACCAGCGATGACGGAGAGAATATATTATTAACTAGCTATGCCAGCGACTTCGTCCGCATAAAATAGTTATTACCATAAAAACGTTTCTAATGAATAAATCTTAAAAGATAGACATATCCTGTTGCAGACATTTTGTTAGATCATTTCAAGAGAAATAATTCTTTCATACATATTTTTTTGATATCTTGAACCATTTTCGCAGCACACGCAACGGAAGCCCTGAAAGTTGAATAATTTCCCCCGTTTTTTTCACATTTTCCATTGTTTTTTCGCTCACATTAGTTGCAGCGTGATGTTATATAGCCTTAAGCCTTTCTCGATTAATGGTCTATCCAACACAAAAATAATTTTTCTATTCGCACCAGTAGTTCCTGAGATTAGCGCGTTCAAACAAACAAACTCTTCAGCTTTATAATATTAGTATAGATTTGACGTTTTGTGTTATTTTAAACTGCTGAGATTTTTAACAACGAGATGTAAGGAAATGAGTGGTTGTAATATATTTAAAGATAAGTGTAGGTACTAGTCCAACAGAATGAAGTGAATGGATTGTGACAATGATTATGAAATTATTTTAAATTGTTTGTAGCTAATTGACTCGTTTTATGGTCAGCCAACTTATTTAAATTAAATTTAAACTATTTTTTTCAAAATCATCAAATCAGCTCAATTGCCCTAAATTATTTCATGACGATGCATTAATTTTGTCATATCCTATGATGTAGCTTAAGGTTAATTTCATAATCAATTTGTTGAGTTTACTAATACAATAATTTTTGGACGTTTAGATTCTGTCCATAAATTCGCAATACTTATATTCTACATAATATTCGATACAAAATCGAACAAGCAGCTTCTAAATAAGGAAATGGAATAAATCAGAGGCCGTGGCGCCGAGACACGTGTGTGTGTGTGTGTGTGTGTGTGTGTGTGTGTATGTGTATACTATGTGTCTCCCCTACTGATGACGTCATGACAGATGGCGCTTAAAATTCCTTCAAAAACACAGGATACACAAAAATAACTTCTCCGAGTAAATAATACATCAAAAGGGCTAAGTGATTGATGTAAGGGGCGTCTTTCCGAGCGTTCCAGATATCTCCATTTTCGTGAACGATTCGGGGAAGCAAAGTAGGTGAGAGATAGGTAAAAGTTTATTCGAACTGTTTTTAGTTTTAAAAAGATTCGTTTCAAAATTTTGTTGGGCTTGATTTTTTTTTATTATGTTGCTAGATAATTTAAGTTAAAATGCGAACTTTTATAAGTAAAATAAGTATAGCATTTTTTTCTAAAATTATTGTTGTATTTGTATAGCTTCTTCATTTGCATCCATCTATAAACACGTCAAAATATTATTTTCATATCATTATTTTGTTTGAGTTGTCTAAAATATTAGAGACATTAGGAAACCCTTACTTACCAGGGGCAAAGTGGAGGGGGTTGCAAAGTCATTAATCTTTCTGGTCACCCCGAAGTCTCAATGGAGGGAACCGATCGCTTGTTTTGATGGCAAAGTGTGCCATTCTACCGACTTAGTTGTTTTTGGCGCACTTTTTGCAAAGTAGGTTATCTAACGGTTATGAAAATGTAGGGCGAGAAGAAGGGTGGGACGACGGGGAACTTGGGGCTTAATATTGGACGTTATTTTAATATTAGGGAAGAAAACAACGTGATGTTACGTGATTAGAAAACCTACTACGTAACTTGTTTTATTTTATACCTATTGTTATTCAGTAACGGCATTATGTAATGTGATAACGTACGCAACAACATGTATTTAAAAAAATCTAAAATGAAAAGTACGCAAGTTAATGAGTTCTCTACACGTAGGTACCTTTCATTTATTTCGTACGTTTTGACGAAGAAAAATAAATAAAGTCAGTGTTAGTATATGGAGTTAGGCCAAATCATTACATAAAAACAACCGTTTGTTTACCGATAATATTGGTTTGTTGATGATTGTTCTCCACACAACAACAGAACGTCAGATCTTCACAACTTCTATTGTTTTTACTACAACATGTTCTTGAAACTGACCTAGGTTGTGATCGATCCTAACAGAACATGATCGCAGCCTCCAGTTACCTCTACTAGTCTACTTGTACATATCACGTGACACCTGTCTCGTTCAAGCATACCTCATCTGAGAGGATTAATCAAGTAGCGAGGAGGGGAGCACTTGTGAGGAACCTCTTTCAATAAACTGTTGAAAATACTAGCGCGTCTGTACCGTTGTCTAGTCAGTCTTTTACAGAATTTTGACAAACATGTGTTAAATGTGACAGCAAAAATAAGAGACTTTTGTCATGGTGGTGGTGGTGGGGTCAATGGTCATACTTAATGAATTAATTTATTGATTAAAGACACCTTTTAGACACATTGGTCGCTTATTATGATTATTTTTATTATACTTATTTATGGTAAAGTTTAACTACAAATAAACAGAAACTCGGTATAGTAAAGAACCTATCTTCCTTCTTCTTTCCTGTTTACAACAAGATCTCTTATTTTCAATTCCAAGCCGTACATATACGTTCCATCCGTATAATGTGTTCTCGCAAAGAAGGCGCGTACATCCTTATATGTACTATAATACACGTACATGTACGGAAAATGTTCTCTTTGTAGAGAGCGTACAAACATGGTCCGCAATCTCAAGCACTATAAAATAAAATGAATTTACAGCGAGGCCGCAACTGGAACAACATTATGTTGCTTCTTACTTGTGGAAGTTAGCCAGCGCGGGGAAAGAGGGGTTTTATAACTTTAACGTACCAACATACATATATCTCTTGTTTTAAAACTCAGTGCTGTCTATAGATCATCGTAAATAACAAATAAGTATCACGCCTGTATACCTAAGTCAGTTTTAGTAACATACAAAGTCATCTATTTCAAAATTCATTATAATCCGAGGAGGTATGAAAATCAATTAATGGTTACCAAATATCGAATCTCTCAAAATACCTGTAATTTTATCTCAAACAAATATCACAAAAAATGTTAAAACCAGGAGCTGATTGATATACATATAATCTATCTTTAAAGATTAATGGATATTATTAGCTGTGAATGGTTCTTAAATAGTTTGAGTCTCATTGAGTCTTACTTTTACACAAAAAGTACAAAGTAATGATACTGTTAGTAAGGGGCAGCCTCCGCGCGTAATGGAATATCTCAGCGCAGTGGCAGAGTGTAAATAACTGGAATGTAACTATAGATCACTCCACGAGAAGGTAGTCTAGGCTGGGGTTAGGAAGGAGTTCGATCTAAGGTGAAGAGTTTTATCGACAAACCATTAAAAAAATACTTTTAAATATTATTCTATACATGAATGTATAGGTAATAAGACTTTCCATAATATAACTGCAGTCATTCAACCATGTCAGAAATTCTTCAGGCAATTTGAAAACTCTCACCACTTGAGTTCACCATACTCAACCAACCTTCCTACTGTATAATATTTATCACGTAAATTTGCAAGTGTGAATCTCTTCGGAAGTGTATCGTGCGTCGCTCGAGCAAGTTAGGCGTGAATGTGCGCACAGAAACAGCGGAGACACAGTGTAATAACGCAGTAATTTTGTATAATTCATTTCAGTAATATTCACCTACTGTCTTATTCCACTGTGACATCCCCGCTATATTCTTCTGTTGCGCCTCTTCTTTGTTAATTTTGAGAATGATGGAGATAGTATGTATAAAGGAAAATGTATGCTTGTAACCCCTCATTTCATTTCGTTCATTTAGTCCAAAATAGCTAAATGTCGATACGTTGCGCAGTCGCAAAACAAAGATGCCTATGCGTCTTTGGGTTGCGACTGTCAATGTCAGTGTCGAATTGACATTTTTTTGAAACTGTCAGAGGGACGTGAAAGGTGACTCAACAGAAAGAAACGCGCACGGCAAGAAAAATGTAGGCCGGGTCTGGGAGATGGAGATTCCACTCCTAGACCCGGGAACAAGCAGTTCGTTCCATTCGCCACGCTCCGTACATAGGAACTCCCTCGTTGTTGGTGAGTGTTCGAGAAAAAGAGACCAGTGAAAGAATCTGTTCACCGGGATTAATCTTCCACGTTTCTTGTCGTAGGCTGTTTGATATTTGCTGTCTGCTGGAGGTAGTGCTGGTCGATGAGGCCTGCGGACCTCATCCTAGCACGCAGCCGCTGGTCTGTAAGGAGAAAAACCCCAGATTCTGGGTAAGTTTTACGACATAAGTGCGGTGCGCGCAGATACCATCTACCCTCTAATGCGGAACATATAATAAAAGTAACTGTTTGTTAACTGGGTTTTTTAAGTTCTCACTTTTTTTTTAAGTTTTCTCTCGTAACTCACTCCTTCTACAACTCATCTACACGGTCTAAGGCTGCTGGCCTAGGCCGCCCACCATTCTACCTACTTCACATCACACCTAACCTCACTTTTCCACATCGTGCTTTGGGCGCGGGGCGCCGGAGGTCACCAACCGTGTTGGGAGAACTCTCTGCTTCTCCCAGCCCTCTATGGCGGGTGACTCCACTCGGACTCCGTCCCCATCACTAAGCCGGTAACACCAGACATCTATAATGTCTGGTGCCTTTATATTTTTCTGTGATTGTTGAATACTAAAAACACATACTGGTTGCAACTAGATACCCTGGTGTAGGCTTTTTCCCTCGACCCTGAGGATAACTGTATAATTAAAAGAGTACTCATTCTCTATCGCCTTGAGATAAGGCTGGCGCCCATATATAGATATAATCATTTTTTAAACTACATGTAAATTTAAAGTAAAGAAGAAACCTAATCAAAATTGTAAGACTACCACCTTTTTGAAGAGTTGAATATAAATTATTTAATACCTTTTAACCTTTTATTTATCGACTACCTAACACCTTCTAGTTAGACTTAGGTGGCCAAACCAAAGCATTTTATCTACCTTCACACTTTCAAGCGTTACATGCTTTAAACCCATTATTTTATTCATTGAATTGAAGGCTGTGTTTCAGTTTAACTGATTTGAAAAATAATGATATGTCAGTTATCACAGATTTATTAAAATAAAAGAATGTGCTCAAAAATGTCATCGAAATATCAAGTAGCATCTATACTATCTATACTAATATTATAAAGCTGAAGAGTTTGTTTGTTTGTTTGTTTGAACGCGCTAATCTCAGGAACTACTGGTGCGAATTCAAAAAATATTTTTGTGTTGAATAGATCATTTATCGAGGAAGGCTTTAGGCTATATAACATCACGCTGCGACTAATAGGAGCGAAGAAACAATGGAAAATGTGGAAAAAACGGGGAAAATTATTCATCTTTGAGGGCTTCCGCTGCGTGCGCTGCGAAAACGGTTCAAAATTCAAAGAATTAATGCCCTAAATAACTATTCCACGCGGACGAAGTCGCAGGCACAGCTAGTAATAGATATTTATAAAGAAAATAATGTTTTCATGACCAAGAATTCTAACTGTAATAATTCCACTGTGGTGTAAATGTAAGTTTAGCAATATAGCAAGTATTCAGGCAGCAGTTAGCGCTGCAGTAACTAATGTCGGCGGCCAATTTACAATTACGAGTGTCTCTAACTTTGCCTACTTGTTTGCTACACTGTGCCTCGGACGTAGACCTGCTACGAGAGCTATGTCGTAGCAGGTCTACGAATACTCGTGGTTGAAATAATGTGTGGGGAACGTCGTAGGTTTCAAAGTTTAAAAGTTTTAGTGTACCTAAATTGCTTGTTTTAACTCTTTTTGCATATTTTGGGGCTGGAGCACTTGGATTATCTTTAGGCTTTTCTAAAGATTTTCTAAGTGCCCCTTTTTTGTGGTAGTTAGAAGTAGTATGTTTAGTTTTTGTTTTCTTTTTTTTTTAAGATAAAATATGCGTTTATATAGGTATATATTTATTAGTGCCTGTGAACACCATTATTGAATAGCTACGTTCGAATGTTTATTAAATTTTTATTGTTATTTAGTACTTACTTATACATATATTATATTATACATAGATACAAGCGATTGCTAAGCATATGACAAGATGGCGCTGACTAATGCTGCGGCAATTTTTTTGTTTTTTAAAAGTCAATACAAAAAGACTTCAATGTCAATCATTCTTTTCCAAACTGTCTAAATTCTCCAGAACCCGTGTGAGTGGTTGACTAATTTCTCCGTGTTGACTCGACGGGGGGTGCGAGGTGCGGGGTGCAGGGGGAGGGGGGGGGGAGGAATTGAATCCACGCGGATTTACATTCTAAATGAAAAGTGTAGTTCGCAATAAAAGTGCGGGGACAAACAGTTTCGGCCAAAAATGGCCGTAAAACTTGATTTAGACGAGTTCTTTTACTAGGCGGGCTTTTATAGACATTCAATGGGAAGAAAAAACGGAACATGCTATTTTTGAGTACTAAAAAATAAAACTACTATTATTTCATTGTTTTTTTGGTACAATCAAATCTAGTAAACTAAGTAAATTTTACTGGAACTAGCAAACCTAAAGCTACAGGCATATGAATTAATAGCTATGCATACGCGTCCAAAATATAGATCAATAGGAACATATATAGGTATAACCCTATTTCTTTTGAAATCTAGTATTTCTTACACCCCACGTGCCATATTTCTAGTCAGACAGTACGTTCCCATTATCCATGTAGATCTATGCGCAGTTGAATACCGGTTTTTAATTAAACTTTTCCCGCTTCTTGCGGGTTTCGGTCCCTACGTGTCGGCGACATCGTTTTTACATGGCCTCTAGCACAGACACGATGAATCACTCTGGGAATCAGGATGTGATTCTACTTTATCTTTATCTATACATATAATCAAGCTGAGAAGGGTCAAAAATCTGTACATTGAAGTTATGAGAAAAATAAATGTTTGGCTACACAATAAATCGATAACATATTTTAGCAGCTTAGAATTTTTGACCGATTATTTAAAAACGGCTGAACGGATCATCGTAACTTTTGGTATGTACATAGAATGAGGTCCTAGAATAGATTTAGGCTACGCTTTACCCCGAAATAATGCGAGCGAAGCCGCGATAAACATAAGTTTTGTTTGATATGTAACTTGAGAAAGCCTATTATTATTCGGTATATATTAAATTACCGTCACATTTAACAGCTAAACGTGCTAACTTGAATGCCATCTACTTATGAAGCTTTGTGGTTTAATATTCGACATAAATCGTAAATCGTAATTTTGACATTTCATCAAAGAGTATGAATTGTATTGTATGTATATGTGTGTGTGTATTATAGAAGGTACTTATACATATACCAGTTGTGGTATTTTAAAGGAAAATTTGACCGTGTTTATCATTTGGATATAAGTTATCACTATCATCAGAAAGTAAATATAAGTTATTGTACTTCTATTTTATTGACCCATTCATTTACAAATACTTAGAACAATATGTTATGTATTATGTACATACGTACGCAATATCGAATCTCTACGATTTTTTAAACCAATTACTTCTTCATTACACAATGTAAATTAACATTAAGGATACATTTTTATCAGATTTTTTTAGTTTCTGTAAATAAACGTATGCCTCTTCATATTAATTCTAATATATTAGATAAATCTACTTTCAACACACACGCATATAAAATCCGTTGTAACCTCGTTAAGCCTGTCTCCCTCGAAGGTCGCGGCTCCACCGCTAAGCGACGGTGTGATTACGTCGCGTCGTTAACGCATGATGGTGGATCAAAAGTACCTGATTTACCTGGTTAGCAGCAACAAGACAAGGTGGGCGACCAATGGAATAGAGGGGAAAGGCAGTAAGGTAACTTTAACAAGGTGTTATTAAATATCTTGTTATCAAATAGACCATAAGGAAGAAGGTCATATATGGAGCAAGTAAAGGAGAAAGCGGGTGTCAAGGAATTGGCAGAAGATTGGGAAGGATCGCATGCCCCACATGACAAGGCCTGATGAATAGACCAAAATAAAGTATCATCAATAGGTTCATAAACATCTTACCGCCTTGGTTTTAATAAACCTTTATTTTCTAAAATTGTCTGAAAATTAACTTTTATCTGAAAAAAAAAACATTAACATTGATGAATGGTTCAAAGATTATGATAAATGTTTAATGTTGTTTTTGTGTTAAGCTTATTTTCAAACCAACGCCCGTCCAGGGGTCTTCAAATCTAGAGGTAATAAGTATCTTCTAGGCAAGCGTGTTACATCCTAGGCTGCAGCAATACTTATTAACATCAGGCAGGCTGTAATCAAACGTAAACCTATCCCACGTAAAATAAAATAAAATGTTTTGCAATTGTAAGCTTGCATCTATTTACAGTTGACCCACTGCACCATCTTCTCCTTCGTCCCACCAACACAGAACAAGATAATTATCTTGCCAAATAATGTATTCGTTGCGTTACTGGTTCTCCACAACAGCGCGTTGTTTATCCACCAGCGTACCTTGACCCGCGCCGCGCCCCATAAATCTGCTTCCCTTCCTCCGTACAGTACACGCGCGGTAATCTAGAGCTCTAACTATAATGGTGGCAATAAGTTCATTACTCGAGCTAATCCCGAAGTAACTCGCTGAAAGATGCCGCGAAGTATCGAGAGAATTAAGAGATTTGGACCAGAAAATGTTGTGTGCGTGCCCTTAGGTGTTCGCTGGGACTATGGAACATCTTATCAGGATTTGGGGAAAATTTAATATTAAATTATTGTTTGATACTGTAACGAAATGTGGTTCAGGTTAACGGTGATTTAATTTTTTTAAATAAACATATTATTATATTTTTCTTTTAATAGAAGAAGAATTTTATTATTGGTAATCATTATTCTAAAAGAAAATAAAGCCAAAATTGCGTACACATTGGCTCACAAATTTTCTCACACCTTTTCTATTTCTGTGCGAATTATACAATCCCATGGTAACCTATTCCAATTCCATAGGTTTTAATAAGCTAAGTAATTAGCAATAACGTTAATTAGGCATAACGTAAATGAGTAAAAGCGTTAATTATTCCGGCGGCGAACACTCGCGCTTAATCAAAGGTCCTGGAAGGGACACGATATTAAACTTGGAATTATTTAGGCAATGAAAGATTTACTCACTGCGACCGATACACTTTATACATTTTTTACCTGTTCTTTCTAAGATTTTTGTATACTACTTGTACGTTGATTTTTTGTATTTTAGTGGCGTTCGTAATTAAGTTACATAAAAGGGAGTTGTTTGTTTGTTACATGTTAACTAATTGTTTTCAAGTAAATACAGGAGTGATGTTCCTTTTATATAATAAATAGATCTGCTGATGATTTTAGTTGTATTACTTCAAAATTAGTAAAGTATAATGTGTCCGTAAGATGACCTTATCGAATAGAATACAATGAAATCCATGCTAGTGCGAGTCTCATCCATAATTGAATATAATTTTTCCAGTGCTCGGATCCATGAGTCCCCTGAGTTAGTGACGTATTTACATACTTGCGCCTCGACTGAGACAAATTAACATCGCTTTATTATAATTACAATTAAACATTGTTTCACCGCTCATTATGAATAATTTGCACTTTTAGTAACGTGTTTTAATTAGATTATTTATTTTGGTTAAAATAATGAATACCTACCTAGTAATGAGTCGTATTATTTTTGGTTTGGCTTTGCTTCACAATATATTTTGTATTAAATATTTGGTATCAAAAGCTATTCGATACCAAATACTTAATTAAAAGTAATCAGATAAACAGTTCAGTCTGCTAAGATTTTATAAGTCATCTAAGAAATTAAATTAGAAGAATTAGGTACCAACGTTAGCGTCTAAAAATGAAATCTGGTACGGTTTTAACTACACCTATAACCTAGCTTAGTAGTCAAGAACTTGTATCTGTATACATACACATACTATCCTGAGAATGCCAGGTGTATGAACACCACAATGTAATTAAAACCCTCAAATCTCGCGAATTCCCTAAAAATATTTGTAACAAATTATGTTCAATTAATAAAGTTAATCCTCGGCAATCGGGCTAATCACGCTTCTGGAGGTTTTATTCAATTTAGCCTGGAAATTGCGCAGATGACAACACTATACTGGAAGATATGCTATAAACAAGGTAGAAACGATGTTTTTTGCGTTCGTATTAGCTAACTAAATGAATTCTAACATGATCATTACAATGTAGAAACGATTGATGCGGTCATTTTTATGTGGGGGACAGTGGGGGACGGAAAAGTAGCATTTGCATATAGTTGTGTGTGGTATCGAATTGTTTATTCCGGCTTTTTTCATAGTGAAAACGCTATATCAGTAGTAACCTTATAAAGTTACACCATAACGGACAATCTCATTTATGATGATGATGATGATTCATTCCAAGCCGATTTCGGCTACGGCGAACGTTTTTCCGTAGGAAATACGTTCTGTAAGTTCGGTAAGTTACTGATGCGTCCCCACATGACTAATATACCCTATTTTAGCGGTGAATGTTCTAGAACAGTTGCTACATGTGAGGATTTGTTGCTACAATTATTTTTTTCATTTATATAATTATAATTAAAAACAAATATCTGAGTGTAAGCTTGGATGTTTATTTCTCCATGCTTAAACAGCTGATTTAGTTACAGATAGATTTATTATATAACCCGGCGAGGCGAAGCTAGTTATAATATTTCAAAGTGTGTGTTATATACTTTAGATTCCTGTTCCCTAGACAAGCTTCATTAGGTGTATAATTCCGTGTAACATCAGTAACGTGTTTATTTCTCACAATTTGCTCCGGAATGGTTTAACGAGACCTCTCAGATACGCTTCATCATTGTCGAGTGGTTTATTTTCATAACGTCGCTTATTAGGTGCCTTCATTTAATAAAGTTGGGTTTAAATTCAGTTTCATATACTTATTTTAAAGATTATTAATTTATATAGTACGTTAAATAGTGTAATGATTGATATTTATTTCTGGCTTTTTTTTTCTATTTTAAGTCCTTTTATGATCGCTTTATAAATGTATGGCTATCCATATACTTGTACTTGTAATACTACGTGTTATTTTAATAAGAACTATTATCACAACAATGCTTTGTCTCTTCTTTATATTATTCAACCTACATAATACTCATCGGCACTTGACTTTATATTTTTGACGTAGCCTCTATACAGCTCTATCATAATATTAAAATACATTGTAATTTTTAGTGTACTTACCTAGTTCTATGACACAACTTGACGATGCCTCTTTACAGCTGATTTTAATTTTTATATATATATATATTAATTACTCTTTAAAATAGGTCACTACCTAAAATTGTAAATTTTTCATAAATAATCAATAAATGTTTTTAATAAATAATTTAATAAATGTAATAATTATAAAAATGTTGACGAAGTGAATCTTGGAATGTGCTTTCCCTCTAATATATTAATAAGATTTATGAGAATGTAACGTGACATGATTTCTAATAAATTATTTCATTTCATTTAACCTTTTATTTAATTTTTTTATAAAAGACTTCGTGCTTTTACCCCACGGACCAAAAGTTTGGAAGCCAAGCGGTACGAAAATATAATCAGTCGATAATGATGTATATTTTCGCCGCTTGGCTTCT
Source organism: Macaria liturata (assembly GCA_964023185.1). Lineage (NCBI taxonomy): Eukaryota > Metazoa > Arthropoda > Insecta > Lepidoptera > Geometridae > Macaria > Macaria liturata. Next base: position 12,321,807 of record OZ026821.1, read on the forward strand.
TCTGCTGCATCCGCCGCGGCTCCTGCCGCTTGTACTGTTCCACTGAGGCGAGAAGGAGCTATATAGTGTATCGACGCAAGTTGCGTCCCATACAAGAGCCCTTCCCCGCTCCCAGGGAATCAGTGTGAGGCCGTCGGGGCGCTTACCATCGTCACGGACCATGCCAATCGGTTCAAGAACCGATGGTACGTTGAATGAAATCACTAGAGACAAGAACGCTGGCTGGTTCCTTGCGCAAAGGATTTCTATAGCAATCCAGCGTGGGAATGTAGCCAGCGTTCTTGGCTCCATACCACATGTGGATGTTTTAAATTAAGGTTAAATGTACAAACTCTTTTTTAATTTTATTAGTGTATATGTGTGTATATTGTTTACTATTATTGAAAAAAAGTTTTTCATATGATTTCATTTCATTTCATTTCTTGTAAATTTACTTATACCTATACCAACATTTTACTCAAGTTGTAGGTACAAACTTCAATGGTTGTTTAACTAAAATAATCTCGTAAAATATCTCAACTAGTTAATCTGTCCTGTATTTCCGTATTTACTTCCATGAGATGTTTCTGCCCGCACTGAATTAAAATGCGGCTTTATTTATGGCGAGTCACTGGGTCACGCAGTCGACATTCAACAATATTAGACTGGCCAAAACGAAAAAAAACATTTTGTCAATGGAATGTTACAAAAAAAAACTTTTGTAAGAGCGCTGAGAATCGTCATACCTTTATATAAAAACACATAGTAAGTTGTTGGTCTATTTTATTTTCGCTTTCACGGCAAACTGCTAGATGCAAATTGACGGATCATCGTGACTTTTGGCATGGTGGTAGTACTGGTAGTACAGTATCTTTATTTTTTGACACAAAGCAGTCCGACCGCAGCCGTAGCATCTAATAAGTTTCAAATTAACATCGAGGGTGTATCACACTCATGCTCCATTTGGTAATTCGGCGCCGGTCTTCCAATAGTGGTAATCTAAATGTGTTTTTCTTGCGCAACCTATTAACAAGGTTGGTTCTGTACAGAGCTATGTCACTCGGTCACGAGACCGTGTCATCGTCAGGAGTGGAGCAGGGCGACTTGTGTTACGCTGTATATATATTATGTAGGTATGTATGGTAAGTGTAAGCCATTGTAGTGACAGGAGAATAAACAATATCAGGTTTATGGTTCACTGGGTGAACTCAACTGTTGTTATTATTGCTCTTTATCAGATGACAATAATAAAGATTTGAGGTTAGTGGGCCGAAGTTTCTAGGTTTAGAGGTCCATTGAAGAGGAGCTGAACTATCGCATCTAAACGCTCGCAGATAATCTGGCCTACTTTTTTTTTTACGTGGGATAGGTTTACGTTTGACTACAGCCTGCCTGATGTTCATTGCTGCAGCCTAGGGTGTAACACGTTTACCTAGAAGATACCTATTAACTCTAGATTTGAAAACCCCTGGATTGTAGTTCGCAGGAAACACAGCTTCTGGTAAAGTGTTACAAAGCTTTGCCGTCCGTACAATAAACGTAGAAGCCATTTGTGAGACTACGAGCGGCATGTATGAGTGAAGTAAATCCACGTAATTGTACGAATAACTCTAACAAATTTATTATTACTTACATTGAAAAGCTTTAAACATCAGCAGAAATCCCGTTTCCCGCGATTGTTTGTCGGAGTGTAGATAACTGGCGTGTCACTGCGAGTGACGTGACAGGTGACAGGTGACAGCTGTCACTGCGCGCCTGACAGCTCGCGGCCCGCGCGGCGCTGCGACCAGCTGATCGGCGCTCATTTGCATTTTTAACGGAGAGGTAATCTAGGTTGTAATCACAGGTAAGCTGGAGTTGTTGGTCTTTTATTTACTATTTTGTAATGAGGTTGATCGAAAACTAAGCAGTCATCGTAGATAAAGCGTATCGACTTGGCTTGCAGCACTTTTAGCTTGATAAGTTTTCTGTGAAAATTGCAAATTATTGGCTATGTGCGAAGGTGGTAGGGGGGGTGTACCAAAACGATCGCAGCGCACAAGGTGACAATAAATGGAAGCTACTTCGGCTGACTGGCTGTCAAAATAGAAGTATTTCAGTACAAATCAAAGCTAAAAATGGGTCACGACTATTGTTGCGTTGTGCAAAAACTAGGTAGATTATAATGATGCTTAACATCAGGCAACTTGTAGTCAAGCGTAAGCCTATCTCATGTAAAAAAAAGAAAATGAGAACTTACTCACACGAAATAGCAATCTGACATCACATAAAAATTGCTTACATTTAAACTGGTTTTGTAGGGTGTTATATACTTAGTTTCGCAGATGTCTGGCGAATCACTTGGGCTCGTATTAAGTAACTCTTGCCGTTACATCGTAATTCTTCAACATTTCTTACTTGCTGGGCTAATACTAATGTATTGCCTTTTATCACTGTTTGTGGTTGGAAACTAATATTGTGTGTAATACTTCCGAACCCGGTTTTATATGATTATATCCATTTTACACATACACTATTCAATAAATTAAACTCAAATAAAGGCAACAAGTACCATTTACTCTTTAAATATTAACAATGTTTACATGTAATTATTTGACAGTCGCCGAAAAAGTTGCCAAAGCTGCGCGTCGCCACCGTCGCGCACATTCCCAATACTAGTAATCTAGTACAAAATATTTGTTTGCAATCCGTTTAGGGCGTACATTTCAATACAAACCGTTGCTGGGTTTCTCTTTAACACGGCTAAATATCCTTAAGTAGGTAGCCAAAATAGACATAAGACAATTCAATACAGTTTCAATATAAGACCATACACCATACACATCACATGGCTTTTTTTAGCAACCAGTGAGTGCATGAAGAGGAGAATAAAGAAAGGAATGTAAATATAACAGACTTCTAAATCTGTATAAAATAAGTGAGCTAGATTATCTAAGTATATCTACAAAATAAGACCAACTTATTTATTCTTAATTGTACTATCACCACTGATGAAGGTATTTCCCAGAAGGGGAGATCGGGAGCAAGTTCCCAGATTATTCCCAAGTCTTGCGGTGAAAAGCTAAGGATTGCCGCACTCTCTGAATTACTAATTCTAAGTTTGATTAATTTCAACCAAGTTTTGGCTTTTCGCAAAATATGCCCTAAACTTTCCAACTGATACCTTTACAATTCTGGTTACTGTGGCCACAGGAACTGCTTCATATTTTAATATTTAAGTGAATAAAATGGTGGCGTAATTTATTACGCATTTCTCAGTGACGCGACCGCCTCCACCCTTAACCTTTGGCAAAGTTCTCTGAAGGTTAAGTAACTATTTGAAATACGGATGTTTTGTAAGTCAGTGTCAGGTGGAAGATGGAGATAGATCCTGATAAAACATGATGAAGTGCAATTGAAATCATTCCATTTTTGGTTAATTAACGTGTTATGTCTGATGCAATAGATTTAAAACTCAAACAATAAATGTTTATTATGTTGAGTAAAATAAGTAACAGTAATTTGTAACATTTTAAAGTTCAATAGCTATTTTTAGAACATAATTTTAGAACCTTCCAATGATTGATTCTATTGAGTGCCAAAGCCCTAATTTTATTAAAACTTGCGATAACCGAATCATTAATAACTTTTCTCGTCTCAAACTCTCAACACATTTACGCGAAGCTTCGAAAAGTTGAATTTTGTAAATAAATAAAGGCGATCATCCGACCGCTCTTCAAAATCCAAAGTTCTAAACCTTTTCTAAACCCATGATTGATAGTACAGAAGCGAACTCTTTAAAGTTTCACACCACTTGACATGCAACCTTATTGGCATCTAGTTAAAGTTGGAAGTCGCATGGCAGTGCTGTCAAACTCACCCAACGTGGGATGTCGTGAATAAATAATTTAAAAATCACTTAAGAGGTGCCTCTAGTCCTCACACTTGTCCGTGTCTTACATCTTGAACGTGAACTAATACGTAGTTTCTAGAAAAGCAAAATCTCATTGGCAAGCGACTAATATTGTTAACGTCACTGAGTAGGTGTGGACGACGCATTTTAAGTTAAATACTGGTATTATGAAGAGCAAAATCTCATTGGCAAGCGACTAATATTGTTTACGTCACTGAGTAGGTGTGGACGACGCATTTTAAGTTAAATACTGGTATTATGAAGAGCAAAATCTATCTAACTTGTTGAAACATATACCTGCGAAACATAAAAAAATGCTGTTTCAGTATTTATTGTTACGCTTCAATATCATAAAACATACAGTTCATGCAATATACATATTTTTTTAAATAACCAAAGTCTATATTTACATTTGTATGATCTCTCCCACTATGGCCAGTACTTACTAGCCGCCTAGAAGACTGTCAATTACTCCGCCACTAACATCACAACTTTGTGATGTAAACTCAGTTAGGGGGTCTAAATTGTCTCAGTGCTGGTTTCATAGGTTTTAAAAAATAACGATGCCTTTTTAAAAATTGTTTATTTTTTTTACTTTTGTGCTTAAAATGAAACTAGGTATAATTGTATTGATTTGTCTGAATTTTATTTGTCTTCTGTTTCCAAGTGATTCTGATTATGCATTAAACTTTAAATTATTTTCCTTTCAAGTTACCTGGAAAAACTTGCTTTTAGCGATAAGGCCGCTACTTGTAGCACTGGTATGAGTAATGTTTAATTAATACCCTGTAATTTACTTGAGTACTTACTCCGAAATAAGGCAAGTAAATCCACGTGCAACCTCTAGTGATGTAAGTAATAAATATTCTTGGTGACGTCAGCACACAGCGGGGCCCGCGTCCACTGCAGGAGGGCTCACGGCTGGCCGAGACAGTCTGTCAATATAATACAGGTATTTAAGTCGATACTTATATTAGTCAGATACCTTATGTATTTATTTACATAGGGATTAGGTATATTATTTTTAAGCAGTAACACGTCACGTGTGATTTTCATATTTATTTGCACAAACACTAAAATGTTGGAAATCAATTATGATTTAAGTTCTAAAGTCTAGATAAGTTATTTCATTAGTTACAACCATAAGCTGTATATTAAATTTCCCTGTTTCTTGTTTTATAACTAACCGGACCGGATACCATTCAGGGAGTTATTGGCCGTACCCTTCGATCAATTAAAAAATCGACGAATTTGTGAGTTTTGTTAGCAAAATGTTTTGGCGATATTTGCTTACCTACTGAAATGATCACTTGTGTTCATAGATAATATCCCTATCATCACTATTATTATATCATTCATAATTTCTGTATGGCTCAATAAGCTCTAGTGTAGGTTTGTGCCAAAGATAAAGAAACGTCAGTCGGCTGTCAAAGTCTGTGACGGCGGTTGTGGATTTAAAATAAAAATAAAATATTATTTACAAGCGGTATGTAATGATAAAGTAGATCTTAAAAAGTTGAAGTTGATAAAGTAGGTAGATCGTCTGCGATTTATGTAAAAAATGGTGATTAAGGCTCACAATATGAATGTAGTTTGCGTTAGTTTTGTAAAGTTGAATTTAGGTAATAGTGTCCAAGAACTGTTCTGTGTTGTGGTTCCGTTGAGAAACATCAGTTTTCTTTCTTCTGGGAGTAATCTTCTTGCTGGTAAGTAAGGTATCTCCTCATATTATTTGTGTCTACGTGGTGATTCCTGTAACAAATAACAATACTGGTTTTTACACGACACGTTTTAATTTAATTTGATAAATTAGAACAAAGTGTTTGCTTAGTATTTTCGTCATACTTTCTCGCGAAAGTTCATTCCATAAGAGTATATTCTTCGTCAATTTTCCCACAAAATATTCCTCTAGGACCACTTGGAGTCCATAAAAAGTAATATGATATTCCCCAGAAAGCTCTCTTAGAGCTTGCTTTAAAAACTATCAGAGATAAGCTCTCGTGTAAAAAGCTCCGTAACTATGTTTACGTTGTACGGGGAAAATGCAGGCTTACAGTTTTTTTTAATGAAAAATGATGGGTTTGGACTAACTAATAATGTCTTTTTTACCTATGTTATTCCAGCATGTTGTTCTTTTACTGTTTTTTTTTTGTTTTTTCCTTTAATTCATAGTGGAATCGTTTTCAGAACTCGTTTAACAAAGTTGTTGGTTTTGTTTCATTTAGATAGGTTTTTAAGGTTATAAAGGTCACTGTGTTAGTTATGTTATCAACAACACTGTATACCTAAACCTATTAAGAGACAATAAGAGATGGTAAGTTTAGTACATTTGTGAAGCAACACTGCACCTGCTCAGTATTTTACTCCACAAATTCCCAAACAGACTTAGCTCGAGCTAATTAAATACATTACCATTAATATGAAACCTAATGGCTACATGGCGCCTTTAATTTATAATTTAATCCTTAAGATTTTTTTAGAATTACCCAATAGGAAATTTTATTTGAATTAAAAAAGTGGTTGATAAGTGAGAGTTTGTACAATGTTAATGTGTGTTTGACATGCATATCAATATTATCAATCAATAAGTGTGTTTGCAATCCAGTTATTTAAATTTAAAGAATATTATTTAACGTTTGCATACCTTAAGTGAGGTTGTACGGTTGTGCGGATATACTTTTATTTAATGTGATCTTTATGTGCCCATTTACATGCAAATAAATAAATCTGAATAAATATGGACAATGGCGATTACCTACTTTGACATTTTATGAAACTTTATTAATTGTATTTGTATTCTATTGTAATTTTAATAATTGATTTTGCTGCGGAAGTTGTAAGATCCTAAGTTTCAAAAACAATTAACTAATTTGGACTCGCGCATACTTTTCAATCAGTGTAGACCATAATTGGCTTGATGGTAAGTGGACTTTAAAGTCAAACTTGCTGGAACGCTCTTACCTACCTAGTAAGAACCAATTCATTCTCGCTTTGAAGATCACATGATTGTTCGCGGGTAACAGGGGTCAAGGAAAGGTCCGCAAATGCACAATAGCAAATTGAAGCAAATCGCTAATATATTTAGCTCACTTGTAAATTATTATATTGTCCTGTTTTGAAACTCTATAGTTTGACCACCACAACCACCCACAGCATAATAATGGTTATATTCTATAAATGAGTAACTGGCAGGTCCGGCGCGGCGCGCAGTATCCATTACGTGCTGAGCTCTGGTTAACAAACACTCTCAAATCTCAAGTCTTCAATTTGCAAACGCTGAAAGGAGAGAGCGGGGTCAGATTAAGATGGTGCCTCTTGTGTAGATTGCAACTCAAGTAATCTGCGACAGGGCCGGGGGAAGGACTTGCAATGGGAAGAATGTTTATGAAGTTTCTTAGATTTATTGTGAATTTACGCGGTTATTCTATCAATGTTATATATATTTTTATCTGCTCAGTGGGAACAAACACAATTTCAAAAAATGTATACGCTTGAAAATTAAATTTGGAAATTCATCATAAGTACTTAAATTTCGTGTTGAACTATAAAAGTAAAAAAAAACACCTTGTCACACCATTTGCATATAATATCATCATCAGTGTTAAAAACCAACTTTATTCATATGTATTTTGAGTGTGATATTAATATATTGATTCGTTTGTAGATTCACCTGAAATGCCTTATGTCTTCCCACCTACCGCTCCTCCCCTGGCCGGGTCCAGTCTCGCAGGCGCTGGAGATGCAATTAGGAAACTACAGCGACGCTGCTGTGATATCCTGCACTGCACGCTCGAAGGTAATGCACGTCGATGCCTCTTCTATTACATTTAAAAACAAACAGAATAAATAAACCTTAGCCGGCGGCGCTCACAGCTTCTATGTCAAAAGACCTTTTAGTACCAAAATTACTTTTTCCAAAGAATATATTTTTGTTATATATTTATCACACTGTCAAGTAGCTACTAAGCAGCCTAAAGCGACACTATTTTGTCTTAAATTGATTAGTCTCTAAGTGGAATTAGATGTTAACAAAGAAATATTGACAACATTAAGAATGGCATGAGGATAGTAAAATTCCATGATAAACAATCAAAACACTACATTTCCAGGTGTTTAGGCGAAATTATCAAGGGATTTCCTTACTGTAAAGTACTGAACTTCATACATATCAAATATTTTGACGAGCTTCGCGTTGTTATGATTAAGATCTCAGTGCAAAGTTTTGTGTTCGAGGAAATTATTGTTTAACAAACAATTAACGACAAAATAATTGTTTGCCACAACATTGTTGGTGCTGTGTACTTTGATCTACCTCCGGACACAGATTGCTCGAAATAGATTCAGTGACCTAAGCCGTTATTATCTATGTACATGAAATAGTTATAAAGTTTAAGTCAGCAACATGGCATTATTATTGTCTATGTATGTTACGTAATTAATTTCTCTGTAAAATAGAATTCAGTTTAAAATTCATCCATAAATAAAAACAAAATATCTTGTTGTGCAAAAAAATGCAACAACAAAAAGCCAGACAACAAAATTAACCAAGTTACGGTCGCTTTTTTGCTTAGTATCGCTTTCTTTTTTAACCGATATGTGCGGATGAAGTTTTTTTTTATATATTTTTTTTATTTCATTTTGATTTTTGTTATTATCAGTGAATTTGTTATACAGCGGTTATATCTATCCAAAGATTATCTTTGTCAATGATAAACAAACAAAATACATCTTGTTAACTTTCCATTATCACAAGTTTGCTTCGTCTCGCTCCGAACATGCTAATTATGCCGAAGTGAGAAACAATTTATTCAACTTCGCTATGTACTTGCCCCGTCGGGGGAATCCGGGATAACCAATCAGGGAACTTGTTGTTTTTCACTCACTTGTTCACAGCATTTCCAGGCAACCCACCCCATCCATAGGCTTGTATGATTATCTCAAATGCTGATTTATCTGTGATTTTATGAAGGTTTGTAGGATGATTTCATCATTTGGTTTAAAACCAATTTAAAATTAATGACATTGAAATTACTCTTCCGATACTTCTTCTTATCGAATGAGAGTGGCCAACTCTGGTGTCGAGAGTTTATCAAGCCGCCCTAAGGGCCTCTGACATGGCTTAATGACTGCCGGTCTTTCCGATACTATTAAACCAATATATTAATTATGTGAAAGTGATTTTGTTGTTTCTTTTCTTCTTTCAGGCCATAACAACGTATTGGATCGTCGTGATTTTACAGCACATTATGATTCCGAGTGTAACAAAGGCTTCTCTTCACACGGTAACTCGCATTTATATATAAACTTGTTAATAAACCATCACAACAAGTTGCTCGTGTCGTCTGGTGTCTTGTTGGACTATATCAGTAGTGTCCACTATTTGTCGTGCACTGTAACAGAGTTTAATAGTTTTATAATTGTAGTGCTGTATTTAAGTGTAGTTTCCATCACAACGGATACATTTCCCAATTGTTTTCATTCCATTTCTGCCTTCGTTTGTTTTCGTTACATTTAGAACAATATTTGCCTACAGTTATTTTAACCCTTTGACAACGCATGTTTGTTTATTGAAAAATGTTTGCATTTTTTGTTTCCTTTTTAAGCCCGGGCTCTGTGAACCGGGGAAAATAACCCAACTAGCTTTTGATTTTGATTAAGTTATGAAAATTTAGTTAAAATGTGAAATTGTTTTAACGATAACGTAGTTATGTCATGTTGTTTTTGTTCTAATTGATTTTAAACTTGTTTGATATGATTTTTCTAAAATTGTAACGGCGAAATGTTACATTGTTGTTTTATAATTCTCGTCACAATTTTACAAAGAAGTGTGTGAACACTGTGTGTGTGTCCAAACTTATTTGTTTACTAAGTCACAAACCTAACCCCAAAACTCGTGTCGATTTTAATTGTTTTTTATTTAGTTTTATATCATGTTATCTTTTTATCAATTGATCATTTTACGTTCGTAATGTAAATATGTAATAAGCTACTCCTTGTCATCTCATCGCGTTAAAGTTGATATCTGGGTTTGTTGACCCAAAGCCAGGACTGTATGGATGGGTAATGACTCTTCCAATGCCTTGTTCCAGGGCCCTGGCTCTAGTCACCGGTGGGTCACTCCATACAACTTGTTCCAGGGCCCTGGCTCTAGTCACCGGTGGGTCACTCCATACAACTTGTTCCAGGGCCCTGGCTCTAGTCACCGGTGGGTCACTCCATACAACTTGTTCCAGGGCCCTGGCTCTAGTCACCGGTGGGTCACTCCATACAACTTGTTCCAGGGCCCTGGCTCTAGTCACCGGTGGGTCACTCCATACAACTTGTTCCAGGGCCCTGGCTCTAGTCACCGGTGGGTCACTCCATACGACTTGTTCCAGGGCCCTGGCTCTAGTCACCGGTGGGTCACTCCATACGACTTGTTCCAGGGCCCTGGCTCTAGTCACCGGTGGGTCACTCCATACAACTTGTTCCAGGGCCCTGGCTCTAGTCACCGGTGGGTCACTCCATACAACTTGTTCCAGGGCCCTGGCTCTAGTCACCGGTGGGTCACTCCATACAACATGTTCCAGGGCCCTGGCTCTAGTCACCGGTGGGTCACTCCATACAACTTGTTCCAGGGCCCTGGCTCTAGTCACCGGTGGGTCACTCCATACAACTTGTTCCAGGGCCCTGGCTCTAGTCACCGGTGGGTCACTCCATACAACTTGTTCCAGGGCCCTGGCTCTAGTCACCGGTGGGTCACTCCATACAACTTGTTCCAGGGCCCTGGCTCTAGTCACCGGTGGGTCACTCCATACAACTTGTTCCAGGGCCCTGGCTCTAGTCACCGGTGGGTCACTCCATACAACTTGTTCCAGGGCCCTGGCTCTAGTCACCGGTGGGTCACTCCATACAACTTGTTCCAGGGCCCTGGCTCTAGTCACCGGTGGGTCACTCCATACAACTTGTTCCAGGGCCCTGGCTCTAGTCACCGGTGGGTCACTCCATACAACTTGTTCCAGGGCCCTGGCTCTAGTCACCGGTGGGTCACTCCATACAACGAAGTTCTGCAGTCGATGCAGCTGCAAACTCCGGTAGACAAGTCCATAATCTGTTGGAGTGGCGCGGCACGTCTCTCCCCTGCCACCCACGGAGCTGCCAGTCCCTCCCCTGGCACTGACGAAGCCATACCAGGTAAGAACACGGTTTCTACCCTCAACTTTAGAGACAATTTTTTTGACATGTACATATATAAAAACAGGCCTTGAAAAGCAACAAAACTTTCATTTTCTCCCTAAAACGGTCCAAATCTTTGGGAAGCGAATAGTTTAATGAAATAGTAATTTAGTCTTCCTCCCTGTGTAAGCATTTTCCGAAGATATTTAATGACTAAGTTCAATACACTTCTATATCTAATATTTCATTAAGTTTGGGTGTTAATTGCAAATTAGTTTTTGATCATTTAGCTAAGTTGCGTTTACTTAATTTGTTTAATGTTTACCGAGTACAGTTCTCTGATTTAACACATTTTAGCAGCCATTTTTTACGGATTAAACAGAATCTGATATACATGCGTGATTTATTTTCGACTTAATTGTCGCAGTAACAACTGAATTCAGGATGAAAAATAACCATTTCTCAATTAGTAGTGTAGTAAAATAAATTGATCAATTAGTAGTGGTATACGTTTTCAAGTTTTTGTTAGGTTGGTAATAACATTACCGTATGGACTTTAAACCTATTAATTTATTTAAAAGAAACACATGATTTTACCTATGACCCGTAACATTATAGTATGACAATTGACAATTCATATCAAACATTTATTCAACCTTTAATAAATTTTAATAAATAATAAGTTTCAAAACATTAAAATTAGCTGTTTCTACTTGGCTGCACGGAGCGCGGGCGGAGGCTGTGATTTCGGCGTCGCTTTCAACGCGGGATTGCACTTAAACCTTCCTTCTCCGGTAAACTCACTTTTTTAACTGTCTTCCGTGATATTGGAGCCAGCTAGATTGCCTGGTACAAGTCAGAAGCAAAAAAAAAACAAAAAGAGTTACATAAAATAAGTTAAAGATTAATTTGTCATATAATAAGGTTTTAGGTTATACAAAAGCGAGAAAGAGAGAGAAGATTTGTCAATTTTAAGACCTAAGTGTGACTCAGTAGGATGTCGTCCGCGTTACAAACGATTCCTACACAAATGTTTCAATTTTTAAGCAACATTTGTAGCATTTTTACTTTGTTTGTTTTGTTAGTGAATATGTAGTTTCAACTTGTAAAATATATTAGACCCGAACTAACAGACTTTAATACCAACTCTAATCTAAAAAAAATACATTAAAAATAAAGAAAGAAAAATATCATCTCAGTCCGCTCATCACTTGCAACCACATTCCCCGTCCGGTATCGCAATGAGTCTCGTGGTAACTGTTATTATTTAACAAGGAAACTTGTTCCCCCCCCTCTCCCTGCTACCAGCTACCTCACCCCGCCCGCTAATTATTTACTGCAGCTAATCATAAAATATTGTAAGCCAGTAATAAAGGCTTATTTATTCATTTATTTATTTAATCATAAAATCAGAGTGAGATGATGGTGGACATTTACATTAACTTTCACGTTGGCGTTTCGAAGCATTCGGAGCTTCTTCCTCGCGAATATGACATACGTTTTGAAAATAGAAATATCAGAGAAATTAATATTTTATAATCTTGTTCTTTTTTTTCAGGTCTGTAAGCCTTCAACTGGTAAGTTAACCAGGTCCCGGGTTGCAGCATTAATTCAAGGTAATAAGTATCTACTTGTATGTATTAATTAATCGACGTTTTGATTGTCTCTTTGCCTATTGAATTTCATTAAAATTATTTTTGCCGTTTGATCGAATGGTCAAACGAGTGTGTTTGACCAACTAACTTTTGATATTATAATATTAGTGGAAATTGATGACTTGTGTGGCTCTTTGTTTTCATTACATAACTCCGTTGGACTTTTCAGTTGAATAAAATGCATTATTGATTTTTAATTAACATTTGAAATTACAAATTATGCTTTAAATTACATTAAGTACAATTATTATTTCCGACATAAGTTCCCACTAAAACTTAACAATTACTTATGTAAGTATATATCATTTAAATCTATTAATAAAAATCGTTGCAAAAATTTATAGAATACCAAATTCCAATGAGTTACAAATTAGCTACAATTTGCCCTAAGCCCGCTGCATGTAGCCTGTAGCTGCAAGCCTCTAATTTAGGCTCGTAAACTTGAACGCAACTGCATAATATCAATATCTGGTATTGCCATAAAAGCAGATATCGCCCAAATACTCAGCGAAATACACTATTATACACAGATTATAAATTTTAGAGAAACCTAACAAGAAAATATGTATACATGTAACTTATGTAATATAGTTTCATCATATGCTGTTTCCAAATTCAAATCTCGATCAAGACTCTCATAGTCAGAAACTAATCTATGCACATAAATTGTCTTGCAGTAATTTTACCTATCTGTTTTTTTTTATAAGACTGCTTTATAAACTAATTACGTGATATTTGGTAAAATAATTATTATTTGATTTCATAGGAGGCATTACACATACGTTTTAGCGGTATTTTTAACTATGAGGAGTCTATGAAAAGTTTCTTGTTCTCTGTTAGCACACGGATACACTTTACGGTGCAATTTCGTGCGTTTTTTATGCTTTCGAATAAAAATGTGATTGTATCCGCTATTGAGAGGTTTCGCTGCAAAATCGTTACTGAATAATTGATTTCATTTTGGAATTTGTAAGAGTTAAAAATATGTATGCTTTATTTATTCGCATAGTTACGTATACAGTATAACATAATATGTAGAACTCTTTATGTTCTACCAGCGATAACAGACCTGCGAGAGCTGCGAGCTGCAGCCTGCCAGGAGGTGGCTCAACACCAACATGGCATTCTCTGGTTTCGAAGGATAACACTCATTTCGGGTCGTTGCGCCAAAGAAATAAGTGAGTAATATTTATTTATAAATTTCCGTACTTAAAAAGTGTCTTGATGAAAGACAATGTTGATAAACAATTTCGTATAGCCTTGTGAGTCAAACGTACCTAAGTATATAAATCTAAGTATCAAAAAAATAAATATCATTCAAAATGGCGGCCAGAACAGATGTTTGATCATATATAATTAGTACAATACCTATGTGATATTTATCCTATTAGTTCCAATAATACTGGCCTTCAGGTTTTGCGGTCACTCCATACGGAGATGGTATGATTTGCTTCAATACCTCAATGACCGGTGGCATGAGACATAATTCTGGAAGACTCCAAACTGATCTATTTGTAAATAAATTCTTTTGGCTGTGTTATAGGAACCATTATTCTGGATGCTGATTGATATATACTTGATAAAGTTAAATATCCCGTCCGTCCCGTACCTAAAACATAAACCGTGATAGCTAAGTAGCTGAAGTTCTTACTAATCGTATATTTTCGTTGCCGCTATAACAAAAATTAAAAATAAATTATATATAAAGGCCCCCAATACATACATCTCACGTATTTTTTGTTCAACATTGATAACGATAAAAAACTCACAAAATGTTTATTTGTTTAATTCCTATAAATAAACCTTTCAATTATTATTGTGACGTCGCCATGTCAGACCCGCAATGAAGTATCTATGACGTATGTTATCTGTGTTTTGGCAAATCAATCGTAATACGCAATGCGACGGACAATTGGCCGGATTTATGTGATTTGATCGCATGTTGGTTCAAATTAGTAACTGACGGATGGCCGTCATAGCCAGTCAGCTAACTAATGTTATTCTGCACCATTAGTACTGTAATACTGTATTTAACCTAGTATGATGTACTATGCATGAGATTGATTACATTTTGTTTAATATTATTTAATAAAATATTATTCAAAAGTTCTCGGCTGTGAGAAGCAAATCATATAAATAACTTGGTTTTTTCTAAGTTTGTTCTGTATAGTGTACTCCGACTACATCAGTTGGTAGGAATCGAGTCTGTAATCATAAGGAATATTCTAAAAGTTTTCCGAGAAATTATTTGAAGATGAATTTATGCAGTATGTTTTGTTCCCATCGATAGATAAATGATTTTTCAATACACTTGAAACTGACGGCCGATGTTATTATTCCTCCCCCCGCCCGCTAACAGCAAGATGTTGTTCCTACGCCGGTCACGTGGCCGATCTAGCGCTTATAAAACATCCACCGACTCGGCGCCGATAATATTGAATCAGTTGTCTCTATTAACAATGCAAATACTGAAGCAATGCAGCCAGCTAGCTTCGTAAATGCACAGACTTGTTCTACCAACAACACCTTATTGTTCGAACAAAGCAATTTAAACTCTAATACTGATCAAATAAGAGTGATAGGAACGTTGGGGTTGTCTTGGTAAGTTTGTACAGAATTGTTTGCGATTCCAAACTTATGCAGAAATGCGAGTGTTTACAGGGATCGTTTGTTGCAGCTTAATGTCTGTAGTTTAGATTGTCTTTTATTTGTTTTTGTGTCGCATCGGCCGCGTTATTGACTGGCGCATTTCTGTTCAGTTTGCGAGCTCTGTTGTGTGGATGGAAATTGAGTTTTGTGAATACAGCCGTTTTACAGGTGATTGGTTTGGGATTCCATGGATTAGATAAGGGCAGTAGGAGTTGAATGGTTGCTATTGTGTCGTGTAATTGCAGTTTAGGTTCTCATAATGATGTTTACTATGTTTACTGTCAATTTATGTAGTCCCTTTCATCATTAATGAAGTTTACTGGATATACGCAATTTCTTAGTTAGGTTGTATTATTTCCCGCAATGCAGTAATAAAGATTACCTTTAATAAGGTTAGCCACTACTTATACATTTTTTCAAATCGTCACATCAATTTTTGCATGTAAAAAGACCAAAAAGGACAAACGACCAAAGTTACTATCATTTGAATATTATGATTTAAGCTGTAAAGTCCGTGACTTAAGGACCATGCCATCGTAAGAAGATAAAAGTTATCATAATCGCGAGATAACCGGATATATCCGGCCCGGAACCGGTTTAAACCGGTTACAATGTCGCGAAACAGCTCGGTTATTTCACGGGCGATAAAAATTTGATTTTGAAGCGCAACCGAGCGACAAATTTTACATTTTCTCGTGTGTTACATAAGAGAACACCTTGAACGGATTTTCAGCTCTCTTTTTACGCCATTTTAGTACAGATTTGACTTTAAATTCTAAATTTATTATAGTTCACACTTTTTACGGAAGTTCCGCGCATTCCGCATATACATATAAGTTTTTCTTTTTATATATTTGTTCGTTAGTTACTGTTGTTTCATCCTTATTACTGAAGATAATAAGTTTACCCTCAAAATACCTTATCCCACCAAAAACATTCTGTAAAAAATTTGCCAAGTCTCGATAGAGCTGCTTGTTTATCTCTAAAAAGTAATGAAATCTCTAGAATTAGTTAAGCCAAGTCTAAGGTTCCTTACTGCGATTTATTTATTATTAGGTATAGTTAATTTTACGTGACTTTGCCGTTGAACATTCTTTACACGTTTAGTGGATACAAGTTTATTTACTAATTTATTTGCAGATTTATTCAAATCTTCTAAAGTTTTTGCCTATTATGTAGAGTCCACTTAACAATTTTTTCTGATTCTAATCTATCTTAATTTTTCGTTAGAACTCTGGTTATTGTTTCTATGTTTCCCTTAAACTTTAATTAATCATAATCTACTACTTACAAGTCAACGGCCAAGTCACATAAAATTAACTATAATAATAAATAATTCCCGATTTTCAGTTTGTTTTTCTTCGAAAATGTTTGTATTTTTTATTTTTGTATTATCTGTTTTTTTTATTTGGATATTTAAATTCTCATCATGAGTCAATCCAAATGTATGTATTGAATCTAATCCTAGTATTAGATCATACTCAAAGTTTTCATTCTCATAAATAAATGCATTTATTCTATTTTTTTATGCAAGATTTCTGCATCCAGTGTAATTAACCCTTTAGTTTTGCCTCCTCCACATATTGTCTTTATTGTGTCACAACAATAATTTGACTTCTCATTTGTCACCTGAACTAATTTTGAATTTATTAAAGTTACTCGTGAACCAGGGTCGTACAAACCCTTGGCTTGTAGTGTATTATTTAACAACACTGTTATATCAATTAGTGGAGGGAGGTCTAGTTTTTTGGATCTTCATTACTCAGTTCAACTTTTAATATTGAATTGGATTTTAAGTTTTTGTCATCGATTATTTTCCTATCATAGTTGTACCAGCAAACATTCTCCGGATGAAATCTATTTAATTTTTCTTTATTCTCACAAATCTTACATGATTTTTTTTCAGTCGATTTTATTTCTTGTTTAGTGAATTTATTTACTGTGTTTGAGTATTTCTTTGTATCATATTTCCTTGTGAAACTTCCTAGACCTCTTATGCAATTAAACAAGTCATTTACTTCTTTAAGACTTTCTCTGTCTATCCTATCCATTATAAAGTTTGGTAGACCGGTGGCAATCATATAAATTAAGGTTTGTTTAGCAATTGATTTGTTTATCTCTAGTAACAATCTCTCTTTTTTAAGAGCATAGTCCAACACAGATCCTTGGATATATTTAAAATTCATAGCATACCTGATCGGTGACCAGCCTTTATCAGCAAATGTTTCACATAAACTTTTCTTCCATACAGACCAATCCGAATCAATAGTATGTTTGATAATCATTGAGGTATACCAATCTCTACAAGTATCTTCCAATAGTAACCTTAAAATTTCTACTTTTTGTAAATCTGTGTCTATTTGTAAGCGTGCACATTCACTTTCAAAAGTTTCTAACATTTGTAGTATTTCTAGAAAACTTCTCTATTGAAAATTCAGCCACTAATCTTGTCTTATTTTCAGTCTTCTTTAACAATGTTGGTTCAGCCGATGATAACGCCTGACCTTGTTCCAATTTCTCAAGTAAAAACCTATCAAATTGTATGTTGTCATCATACAAATATGTTGATTTCATTTCTTTTGTTAAAGTGATCCAAACCTGTCTCTTATCATGCCTTTTTTGTAGAGATTTTTTTATCTTGATAAATAATTCATGGTTCAATATCTCTTTGTGGAAATGTATTGGTTGATACTCTTTGGGCACAGTATAAATTTGGCTATTTGAGTCCATAATTGAGGTTATGGCTATCATGTTCGTTTTTGCGTCATCAGGTTTGGCTTTTATGATGAATTCAAAGCGTAACTTCTCCATGTTGATTCACTTCACATGTAAACATCAAATTTGTTGATTTATAAAGGCCAGGGGCCAGGTCTTCCTCAGCAATAAACAAAACTGTGATTTTTGTTGCTAAAACAAGATTTTATTAATTAATAAGTGGGTAACAATTTTGCTTAAAACTATGCTTATTAACTAGATTACATGTAATTAGTTGTATTACTTACCTAAAACAAAATCAACAAATAATGTTCATGCTTTAGTTGTAGTTATTTTAAATAATTAACCTATTAAAATTTATAATTTGTTTAATATTTTTCACTTTCACATTTCACACGGTACAGTATTTTTATAGGTTATGGTAGCTGTCAATGTCTATCAAATCATACATCAAAGCTGTCAAAGCTTATGTACATATTTAATATTTTTATTTATTGAGTAGAATACAGTCATATATATATAGAAAATTGAATGCAGTAGAAAGTTGGCTGAGGATGATGATGATTTTGTAAGATCCGACACATACCACCAGTTCTCATCATATTTAGTTCAAGCACTAACCCGCTATTGTATTCTTACGTTTTCTCATCAGGGTCACCAGGTAGTCCAGATCTTCCATAAATCTTGTTTTGATAGTTTTTCCTTTATGTGGGCGCTAAAATCTACCTCTGTACCAAATTTCAGCTCTCTAGGTCTATGGGAAGTACTAGTTCTATTTTGATGATCATGAGTGAGTGAGTGAGTCAGTGTCGAAAATGCGAAACTTTGCATTAGCATAACTTCGGAACTAATTGATCTACCAACTTGAAATTCTGGATTTCAAGTGTGTTATTATTATTATTACGAATTTCTAGATGACGAAAATTTTAGCGTTTTAATCCTATCCAGAAGTTCTCAAATAGGGGGCTGAAAATGCGGCGAAACGGTTTGAGAAAAGGATGGTACGGCAGTGTTTGCTTCGCGCTCGACTTGGCGGGGGCACTGCCGTGCCCTCAGATTTATTTACTTTGGGGAAATCTCTGCGCTAACATTAAAATCATATCTCCCGGGTCCAATGTAAGTCTGCAATTATTTGCCAACTAGCATAATGTAACCAACAATCGAAACAAAGAAGACATGAAAAAAAAAATATCCAATATTTTTTCTCGATACGTATTCATTTATCAGAACCATAGTTATTTTATTTCTCGTTCCCACGAATTCCACACAAAAGAACCTTGTCATATCTCTCCAATCAAAATAAATAAAAATACAACCCTTATCAAAGCTCGGATCCTGGGGGTAACCACTGGTCTTACATATAGCTTGACGATCTTAAGAACTCTGCAAATTAATGGAAACATTTCAATACGACGTCAAACTTTTGCCAAATGCGCGAAGAGTCTTGAATGTTGTTTAAAGTACCCATTTTATGTTTTGCTATTGTTTTAGGTTGCTTCCTGGCCCCTCCCGTCTCTCCACCTGCACCCGGCGGACTTTTGAACAACGATGAATGACGTCACTGAGGGCATAGTAATTATAATAGCGGAGTTCCTGGTCTGCCAGAAACATCTGATCGAGCAAAATAAGGACACACAAGTGATTCGAAAAGAAAAAGGTTGCTAATGCGGATTTCGCTTGAAACTGTCACAAAAAAGGTATTTAATTTATTCTTTCTATCCATTTTATCCATCGGTATATTTTACAAGTACCCCCCAATTTCCCCGAAGCCGGCCTGATAAGAAGTAGAGTCAGATAAAGATAGCGGTCAGTAACCGATTGTCGGTCACCAGACTGACTCCATCCTTGATTACCTCTCTAACACATTTACTGGCCACACTTGGCTGCTCGTTTCACCTAATAGGGGATTTCTAGGATTAAGCACATGTGTGCAAAAGTATCTTTTACGCCCTTGAGCATAAAGTTTGTTTTTCCATGATGTTTGGTGGGTTGTAAGATCTCAGTAACGTCTCCGGGCAGATAACGCACTAGGGTCTGTTTGTCGAGTGCTTTTTGTTGGATTATGTTATAGTGAGCGGTCATTAGGGATTAGTGACGCTGTGTATGTATTAGGACTCGGGCTGGCAAATAAATGGGGGGATGATCACTGGCTGGAGGTAGACGCTGAATGGGTAGAATTGAATCCTTTCAAGTTGAGGTCACAATCATTCCATATTTATTTTTGCTCAACCGTATGCTTTTTGTAGTCGTAGCCTATTTATATTTAGGTAGAACTTCTTTTCGGTAGAGAAATCTCGTAAAAGAATCATGATTGTATATCCCAACGTAATTTATTTTAAACTGTTTATTTTACGAGAGTAAAACAACTTAGATAAGCAAAGCTCATGCTCTAAGTTATTGATGTGTTACAATAGATCTAAACTAGTTATTTTGTGGTCAACAAAGCTTATCCAAATAGCTCACTGATATAAAAGTTCACAAAAGAAACTTACAAATATCCACAATGTTTATTAATTTATTAATTTGAAAAGCCTTCTGTAATTTCCGCAATAACATGTAAAATAGCGAGAGGCCCACATTTAAATCTAGTGGAATTCAGTGCAAACCGCTCGCGAAGTCACAGATTACTAGAGATGCTTCACAGGAAGTAGTTTATGTCGGATGTGTGCCAAACTTTGCATGCCGAGAAAATATAAATATTGAAGCTTATTTTAAAGTGTAATTTCCGATTTCATCTTAAGAAACATAGCGGCAGGGCAGTTGTGAGCAAAATAAAAGATTAATTCGTGTACAATGTGTTTAGGTAAACTGAAAAGTAACGTCTATTATTAACGGCATATCAGCTCAAACGTCGCTATATTCTATCAGTTTAAATGCAGACTGACTGGCTAAGCCAGTTAACACGTTCACTGCGGATCACCCATAATCGGCCCGCCGCGGTGCTTACCGGCAGTGCGTATGCAGAAATGTATGTACGTTTCGCCTGTACGGAACATCTATCTTTGCCGTCTTTACGATTATGACAGAGATGAATATAGTTTTCTGTTTGTGGTTAGAAACATAGTAGAATGATATCATAAAACTGTGGCGGGCCGTTTTAGACCACCACCGTACTGAGCTTAAAACGCAATCGTTCAGTGCGGTGGCGGGCTTACTTTGACACCCGCGCCGCTGAACCCGTATCGACTTGTTGCCGTACCGGGTGCGTAAGCGCTATCACTTCATTTAGTGTTGTGCGTGCTACGGTGTCGGTCGCGTGTCGATATGAAGCAGCGTAAATGCAAACGAAAAATACGTTTAGACAATGGAAATGATAGTGAAGGTGATGGTGCAAATCTTTCTTAAACAGTTACAAAACATTAAGTAACACTGTAACATTCTATAATAGTGGACCTATATTATTAAAGTAGGCACATTTTAGTTGCTCTCCTTAGGTACATTAAATTGCCTTAAACTTTAAAATTGCGTAAATAATTGTAACTCATATGTGGAAATATCGTATTATCATAATTAAATGTGTCCTATCACTATAAAAAATATGATTTAGTCCGTCAACAGTCTAAATTGACCTGACAATTTTATTTGCTGATTGCTCACGTTCTATGAAGCAGATCCCGGAACGCTGCTAAAGTAACGTAGAGACATTCTCGAATATTCTAACGAAATGGAAAAATATATAGCACAACGCACATTCGCACACATATAGAGCTTTATATGTCATGTAGTGGTAGCAGGCTCAAAAGGCCCGCCACGCACTGTCTGAAAGTTTATTGAACGCATGTTTGGACCGCCACCGCACTAGATGAAAGTAATACATTTTATTAGCAAGGGTGTTAATATGTTTTCTATACTTTGTCAATGTGCATAATATAGAATTGAAGAAAAAATAACCAGAATTAACACGTCACATCCGGCTAAACCAGACATGTCGTAGCTAGCTGGGACGCGTGTCTCACCCCTACCGCTACAACCCTCTATACAAAGCCGTGGAGCAAGTTTAAAATAAAGTTGGTCGTGAACTCACAGCCGTCCCGCGCACCCATCTGCTCCTGAAATATCACTCCACTTGCCAACTACCCGCCAAGGGTTCCGGGGATCCTGCTAGAGCCTTCATTTGCTGGCTGGAAAGATCTTATGCACTTGATAACATAACAGTTGTTTGGACAAAAAGTGCTGATGATCTTACCGGCGGCGTAGAATAATTGAATGTCAAGTTTTTATAGGTGAGAGTCCAAACTGGTGGTGCGACGCTCCAGAGCCTTTGCTCCAGAAAAAGTAAAGTACTGGCAAAAATGTTGTCTATAACTTACACATGAGGTTCACTTTTAAATACACATTTAAACTTATGTAATGAGTCTAATTATTAAATTAAAAAAAACCACCTTGGTAATGTTCCATATGGTGACAGTAAATGCATGATGCAACAAACAATTAATAAAATATTATTTTCTATTCGCTTACCATACACTAAGTTTTAAAATATATTATGCAATATTCATATTTAACCATTTTTCACCCAAGGCAGTGAGTGCATAACGTACAGAACCCTGTCTCATCTTACTCATCATCACTTGTCCAGTTTTATTGTATTTTTTTATCCTTTGTTCAGTTCCCTTTTGATGCGTGTCATAGTTAGGGGAAGTTTTGATCTATTTCGCGAGTAATTTCCCAAGTTTCCCTCGGGTTTGTTCGGGCTCTTTCGGCTATACTCGGCTAAACTCGGCATTTTCCGTTTTGCATTGTTTCGTCTAATTAGAAACTTTCAGTCGAATTTAGTGCTTACGTTTACGAAGGGGATGTGAGTGAATTAACGACAAAGAAGAATCACAGCGTGGAAACTGTTTCATGGACTTTTATTTTTGTACAACATTTCCAGGTTGTATTTTCGCTTTAATTACTCGTCTGTCTAGAAAAGAGTTTGCTTTCATACCGTACTGTAAATATAAGTAAATCAGACTCACTGAATAAGTGGTAGGTACATTATACAACAAGGGAGTAAGATTAGATAATCATTAAGTGACCAATAGAAAAGCCTAACTTGTGAACTTAAAGTTTCAATATAATAGATTATTGTCTGAAATGTGTGGTATTAGTCCACACAGTCTACTTGATCAAATATCACTTGTTGCAGGACACGTTACATTCATTCTGATAATGATAATTGCATCACGTCTTGTTTTGTATTTTATTCCTCCTTCCTGTTTGTTGATTAGTTCGATTCCTCTTAATTACTGTTTCACCTTTCCCGTGAACATAATTCCTCGTGTCAGGAAACAAAGAGCGGTCCTTATCTGCTGATAGCGGAGTAATGCCCTCTGCTGGCCTAACTCGAAACTAATACCAACGCCCGGACATATTAATTAATTTATCGTTATTTGCAAATCACTGATTACGCCTCATAGATTCGACAAAAAAATGTGCAGCTAAACTTATACTGTTACACCACTAGCTGCACTTTTTGTCGAATCTATGAGGCGTAATTAAAATAAGCAAACAATGAATTGAAAATAAGCGTCGTCTCTTAGAAAAAACAGTTTTAATAGCTTGTCCAGACTGTGAATGATATTTTTATATTGCATAATTTTATTTCATTTCATTTATTTGTCTGCACTTATGGGTAGGTATACATACAGATGTTCGTCAACAACACAAGGTGCAAAATGCTTCATAAGTAAGCCTTTCGGCATGCAAAACACTTAACACAAAAACATACACAATTGCGATATTTACAATATTACAAAAAAAATCTTTTTTTATTTAGGGCCTATTGTGCCTGTTGCTTTTTATAAATTTGTAAAAAAATGTTATCGTAGACGAATCACATAAGTTAGCTATCAGAAATTATTTAATAATAACCAAGTATATAGGTCTTATAATTTTATTTCGTTCTTTATTAAAAAATACATACCTGAAAACCACATATTTATCTGATAATCTTTTCACAAACCCGGAATAAATGCCGACATTTTCTCGCAATTAATACCTTTGGCGGGATTTAATGAGATACCGTGTTAGGGTGATCATTTATCGGCGCCATGAATGGGACGACAAAAAATACGAGCAAAGGGTTGCTACCTGATTATACCTATATAGCCTCCAAACAGAACGATTGATTATTTATTAATACTCATTTTGTGTGTGGGCTTTTTGCGCCCATAATATAGGATAGTGTTTGGTTTGCAAATTAAAACTGTGGGTTCATGTTTTTGTACAAAATTCTATCTGGAGCCTAAGCTATGTTACCAGCATAATACCACTGTTTAATGTTACGTTTACTATGGAGTTACTTGTCATCTTTTTAGCTGTAGTTACCTTTTAACAACGACATAATTAGTCACTATGATTTGTAATCGCAATGTACCTATTACATCATAATAAATTACATCATAATATATTACATCATAATATATTATGTATGAACGAGACTATTTCCAGCTTACAACCTGTTCGTTTCGAGAAACCATATTTTAAAACTGTTAAAAATTCTATCACAATTCAGAATGATTATATAAGCTAAACTTCTCACTAAACTATCAAAATACACCCAATATAGCACATTCCAGTGATGTCCACAAAATTAATGTAAGCAATCAGCCCCTCTCGAGTACTATTACCCATATACAAATTATAGAGTCAACTCATTAAAACTCATATAAATAGTTTAATGGCATACAGGTGAATAGATTCCTAACTTGGGTGGAGGGAAATATTTGAGATTAGCAGTTGTTAAGCAATGTTTCGGGAAATAAAGCAGTCTGTGATACTTTCAGACCGTGCAGGTATTTATGTTTTAGAAAAAAAATATTTTCGCAATAGAAAGTTACGTAAAACATTTTAGAATAGTTTACGTGCGTTGAGTATTGCTATAACTTGCCTCATTTTTTTCTTCCACAACTTGTCTAACAGCATGACAAACGACGTATATTACTCAGGCCGGTGTAATGTCGAAATTAATACGGTTTCGTGACCGCGCGGTTAATAAAAATATTCATTTTGTGTATTAACTCATTTTTCAGTTTGGGCAACGAGCTTTAAAGGTCAGATGCAAAGGTTGCTAATGAATGCGTAACTCGACGACTATTTACTTGAAATATGTCACGGAACGCGGGGAACGAAACATTTTCCAAAGGGATTTGTTCAAATATTTGACATATTTTTCCGAAGTATTTTCTCTGGATTCCGTTCTATCGATATTGCTGCGTTTGTAAGGCATGCTCGGAACGTAGCCGCCTTATTGTTTCTACTGTTATGTTAGTTGGTTTTGGAACTTATTTCTTCAATAACTTATCTAAACTAAAACATAATGAGATATAAATTTAAAAAACAATTATGTAGGTATCGTGAGTAAATGAACTCATTTTACTGTAAGACCATATATATTATGTACGTAGGTGTCGTAAACAAACCGAGAAAATCTTCTAAACAGAACATCCGTGCTCTTGTATTTTGCATTGACAGTAGAAATTGACGCGCATTGTATGTCTCGACACGTACTCACATACATACATACATTTATTGAACAAACACACACACAATTACTTGCCCTGTTGAAATAACAGACGAAGAGTAGACCTTTGCTTTAACTTTTTGTAAATTTATGTCAATTTTTTTAGTACACTTTATCAAACTAACTAAAAGACTGCTGATGAAAATTATGTTTCTGATCTGTCAAATAATTCGACTTACAAAAGCTGAAACACTTCTTTTTGGCTAGCATTTAAAGTCCCACCGCCAAAACTACTTACGTTTTGTATAAAATTACTTCCATAATTTGAAATACGAGCTCTATGTGTTGTATTTTGATCCACGGTGTTTAATCCAACACCTCGCTGTCATTGTTTTGTCTCATGTTTCCCTCGTCTGCGGCAAACAACATACACACAACACGTCGTGCGTAGCGACTGTTTGTTTGTTTGTACAAATATTGTTGTTACGATCGAGCGAGCGAATTCAATTTCACCATACACGTGTATGTATGTATGTACATGGGACAGGGATTTGCATACCATTATGGGAGTGTAGGGCAATGTTTCCGGGGAAATTACAAGATGAATTGATAGACTATGACGTGTTAGGGTCGCAGGGTGATTAGACTGTGTAACTATGTTGTGGTCAGAGAAAAAATTATAACTCTAAACATCACTTACTTAAGTCAGCAAGTGATGTCCACACTCTGCAGTTGCTGTGTAATGGGCTTCGTAGCCAATCGTCATTAGATAACATCATGGTAACGTAGATTCTAATTCAACCTCAAATGTAATTTTATAACATTTATGTACTTATAATGTAAAATGAATGGTATATAAAACATATTTTACCAAACTGATACCAACATTTACAGAAGAAAATGTGGCAACAAATATCTTGTTCATAAAAAACGCGAGTAATTTTTGGCAGAGCTTGTAACAAACTCCTAAAATCCAGCAGATTATATCAATTTCGTGGCATTTTTTCTACTTTAGACAGTTTATTCCGGCGGAGCAACAATAAAACCGAGTAAGTTACTCATCAATCCAGGGAATATCCTTTTAGTCCCAACTCTGCGGAGTCCTTGAATATTTTACGACATGCGATGAAATTTCTCAGGATATGGTTTTATATTGTAGAGACATTCTACGATGCTGAGGCTAAACAAATTGGCAATGAAACAATTGTGAGAGAAATGTAGGTACTTGGTCGTTGTTTCTTAATGTCGTGATAAGTTTTTTAAATTATAGAAAATTATGAAGCTTTTAAAATTAAACCTTTTTTTTTAATAAAAAGTATAAACTGTATAATTTTGACAAGTACTATATTAAAGAAGGTTTTGTCTATATTATTTCAACAATACCATGAAATATTTATGGGCGAAACACGTGTCTCTGGAATAACCAATCTTCCTGGTTTCCAGAGAATTCATCTTATAAATATTATTAAATTTACAACACTCTATTTGTGCCTATTTATTTCTGGGAATCTTGCAAAACTAAAATTACTGGAACTAGAATGTTCCAGTAATTTTAGTTTTGCAAGATTTCAAGTCTTCCCGCTGAAACTGTGGTTAATTATCATTTCGACTAAAAACGTTTCATGCTCACATTTGTATAAATATACATACACGCGGTTTTGCTCGCAATATTTTGGGATAAAATATACCTTTTAGCACTATTTCAATATAAAAACTTATATTAAAATAGTGCTAAAAGGTATATAGTACACCATGATCTGTTTTCTCTATAACGGCATGAAACAGAAACAATCGACAATTATGATCGACGAACAAACAATCAAATTAGATCTCCAGCTTTTGATTATTACAATAATAATAGTATGATATTATCTTATGCTGCTGTTGTTGTTGTTGTTGCTGTTGTTGTTGTTGTGTTGCTGTAAGATTTTGTAAATGTAAATTTCATTTTCTAAATTTCGGTTTTAAATTTGAAAGTAATGTGAGAGTTAATTGTGTGATAGAAATAAATGCTTTTTTATTTTATTTTATTTTATTATTATCTTATTGTTTAATTGTGCCTATTAATATATCCTATCTATCTTATTGTTACTTCTATGCATATGTAAATATCCCCAGTAAGTGTAAGGTTACCTCCGCTGGTGGCGCCACCTGAGCACTTATTGCAAACTACACTATTATAATATTAGAGCGGGATCTTCCTATTAGCTATTCAGGTATAAAGTTATAGTGCTAAACTTTGAGCTAGACTTTACGGGGGTTATTCAATTAATTTTGGATGGTTTAATTGTGTTGTCACAAGTGTCGTTTTATCTTAGTCTAATTATTAGAGAGTTTAGTTAAAATTATTTTGCTTTACTTTAAAGTAGGTACGATAGCGTCGTTAAGCCGCGCCCAATGCCCAAAGGGTGTTTTAAAAACTCTCTTCACCTCCTGCCTACTCTCACACGAAACTAACTTACCTACTCTAATTGTTTATTTATCTGTGAAAATAAACTGTTCAAATAGAACTAATGGGTGATCCCCATCTTCCAAACAAGCCCAAAGTCTCGCGAACTTAAGTCATAACTGAATGGAGACAAAGCCGGAGCGTGAACTAGTTCATTAAAATTATCGGTAAACTAATAACGCCCTCTCTCGGAAACTTGTAACTGTAACGTAAGTAGTTATCGTTTACTTCACATTCTACTAAACTGTAGCGTGGTTCTACTGTATTACGGTGACGACACATTCTTCATAAGTTCAAGTTATCGTAACTATCATGCTACAAATTACATATCATGATATATTGTTTTTTACGTGTTATTCATTCTTTATTATGACTGTTATACATTTAACGCGTGTTGGAGTTTTTCGTATTGGCCATTCTCAATGGCTGTCATTCAATTTATATTAACATATACCTACAATGTAGGTAATTAAATTGAAAAGCGAGTAAGAGCATTTGATATTAAACATAATAGCAAATAATGTGGCTTTGATCTTACGAAGTCCTCTCAGAGTGTGTTAGTCACTCCAGCCTGATATCTTATGCATGCAGTGATTCCCTTGATTTGCTTGATTCAATTTTGAGTACCGCGAGCAAAAAATGTGATATACCGTATTAAATTTATCAAAAGTGGAATGTATGTACCACAAAACCTCATCCTTTATGGTTAGTAATTTATTTCGTCCAATAAAACTCTTCTATTGCGTTTACAAACCGAAAAATGTGTTTATTTAAGCCGACAGTTTGTTTACAAAGGAATAAAGCGATGATATTTTTACAGAGATGTGATGATGTAGGAAATTTATTGTTAAGTATATATGAAATTTATGGTTCATGACGTAGGTAACAAGGAAACCCTGATTTATCGACTTGTAAACGTCGGGGAATAAATAAAATTTACGATTGCTTCAACGCGACGCGCGGCATTTGTTTAGAAATGTTTAGGAAACGTGTGTGTATGCGACATACGTATAAACTGTATTGGGTGAAATCGTTTAATAATATTGTCCATAGAAAGAAAATTTTGGAGATTGACACAAAATCGTCTGCCAACTGAATGGTACATTCATCAACAGTTTATATTATAATACAACAAACAATGGTGAGATAATCTTATAAAATTTGTAAAACTATTTTAACTAGCCGCAGTCGTATTCATAAATTATATATATCACTTTATTCTCTGGTTAATTAACCCACCACCAATGTCAGCTAATCTACCACGGACACTAAACAAATCTACCATAAACAATAAACGAATCCTCCATCTATGCACATCGCCACCGCAAAAATTACGCGCAAAATAAATGCGGACAAAACAGCGTACGTTTAAATTTGTTACTTGTTTATGGCACAGATTGTTTGGATGTCCCATTTTTGTTTAATTTATTGACTCCCCTCCCCGCTCACCCCCTGCCCCCTCGTCCCGGCTGGTTGTTACATCGCACCAAGCCTGCTCGGCCTGTAGAATGGCCGGTGCTGGCGATAGTAGAAATCATAATAATATCAAACCATTTTGGAAGGACTTTGTGTATTTTCTATTTTATGAGTAAAATACTTTCTCGTATTTATTATCGAATTCTGCAATAGTCTGATTTTTATAAGCTCATATCTTATTTCCTTTGACTTAAAAGATTTCTAAATTTTTTTAAAATGATTATGCTTACTAAAACGGAACATTAATATATACCTACGTAAGTGAGCTTTAAGACTTGTGTCAGATATCAGAATAAAGCAATAGATATCAATAATTTAATAACTTACTTGTAAGATATTGAATCCAAAACTACTTTTGCGAAATAGCAAAGATTATGATAATGTTGGAGAAAAAGGTCGTATCTACATGATCCACATGTATACAGCAGCAGCAGGTTGGATCTGGGTCAGCACTAATTACAGCCGCCATTATACGCCGGATCTTGCCACTTGATAACGTTTTTTGAGGCGAGATTACTCACATAGATTATTAAATACTTACTAGATGACCACAGATACAAATACAATCTATTAAAAAAAAACATTGCAAGTTTAAAATGGACTCTGAAACTTCCTGGAATTATTATATAAATTTTACAATGTCATAACTTATAATTAATTTAACTGATATTATGCTTGTTAAATGTTGCAGTTTGTATGAAATACCAAGTCTCTCTTAATTAATTTGTTGTTCAAATGTTAACTGTATTTATTTCAAGGTAAATTCAATCGTAAATTGTCATTAATTATGGCTGTTATTAATTTTGATAAGCAGATACTTAATTTAATTAGTATTCTGTGGAAATTATTTCAATGTAATTGGAAATGTATCGTCATTTCCTACTTGAGATCAAATATCCTTCTATCATACGTTCGTAGAAAATGTTATTCCATCTTTTGTTTATATTCCGAGTATTCTGAGGTTTGTGGTTTCTATTTTTTACCTTTCCATTCGCAGTTATCTTTCTTTGCTTTGTAAAATAACATAAATTACTTGTAAAGGAAACGAAGAATGAAATGAAAGTCGCACAAACGTTGTTTTTCTTGTTAATGAAACAAATGCAAATGAAAGCTTGAATCTAATGATTACGTTTCGAATGCAAGAGTTGAAACGAATGTTCGAAATAAGATCCTTTGAAACGTGTCGCGAGCGGCTCTAACGATGCGCGGAGTGGTTCGGGATTGAAGGGTGGTGCATGCTTGGAGTCGAAATAACTCTTATTTATTCATCCTTTGTTAAATCAATAGAATATAATTTTGCTGATTAGGTAGTGATTAAATAACTGGAAATTGTAAAAACGGCGAGCAAGTTTTTCAACACATTTGTGGTGAAGCTATAATTTAAATCAACCAACGACATTTAAGATTACATAACATGTTTTAGGAGCAAAATTACTCAAACTTTAATCTTCTAGCACAAAGAGTTAGTACCAACTCAGTGCAAACTTGCAAAATGGTGGATATTTCTACTCGCTTGTCTTTCCCTACATTCCTTCCTTACCGCGCTATGGCGGCGGCGTCAGGATTCAATATCTTGTAAAATATAAGCTAATAATTGCGCGCGGAGCTTTTAATTAAACTTCTGGGTCAGCTGGAAACAGACGGGTCAGCTGGAATGACCTAGACTTACTTCTCAGGACCTGCTGAAGTTTGCTACTGAAAGATTGGTCAAGCGTTTCTTTTTAGTAAGGATTCTGTGGCATAATCAAGGGTGGTTTGATTTACTATGAATTATGCATAACTAGTGCATTCCCGACGCTTTAAAATAAAAGGTAGCTTAAGTCACTTTATGTTCTTTGTTCTACCACAGTATCAACAATAAGCATGATTCGTAACTTCCTTGCGGCGTGAACAAGAAACAAACTATCAACCCTGACCTGCCTGACGTCTTTGTTTTTTGATTATGATAAAAATAAATTTATTGTGCACGTAGACCCTGAATTAAAACAGTCATAGTCAAAACTGCCGAGTAATTAGTAAATTCTTGGCATTGCCTCCAATAGTTGAGACGCTGCATTTTTACACGAGAGCTCGTTTTACTTTATGTCCTACTTCAGTCTGAATGTGAGTGAAACAACTTCATTTAGTAACTTTACTACAATTCACATTTTAGAGGAGTTGTTTTAGGACTATTTCATCATTATTTTCTTAGCCCACTTAGTTGTTAGAGCATGGTTTGTTTAGTTTCTATTTGAAACTAAATAACATCGTTACTATGGCTGGTGTGATAAAGTAATCTCTTATATTGTGTAACAGAGTGTACTAAACAAAACTGCATCGAGGGTTGCTATTTTATGCAGCGATCAAGTTAGATAAAATTGAACGAAAAATAGCCTTGATAAAGTGATCGTAACTTTTGAAGCTTAAAATTTGGAAAATACAGTTTAAGTCGCGTTAAACTAGGTTTAAAATAAAACTGATATTTGTTTTACTTCGGGAAAATACTACTATGTTAAGTGTATCGAGTAAAAACAATCAACTAACATTAAAACTTCCATAAATGGATGAATAATCATAATTTAAAAATGTCGCGACTATTTTGTAAGCATTAACATTTTAAAATAGGCTACATTGAAATATGAGTCTAAAAAGTATTTTTGTTTCATTACAACTTTGGATCATTTGCGTGGAGAGGTTTTATTAATAATCCTTATTTTTGATGCGATGCCATTTGTGATTGTCTGCACAATGTAACTAATTAAACGTATTTCCTTTTAGAACGTCTATTAGCTGATGTTTTTAAAAGGCCTACATTTTTAAATTATACTTTATTAGCTGTCTCTACCCTTAATGTAGAATTGTGAGCTCAATTGATGTTATTTTTAGTTTCATTTATGAAAATGTTCAAATGAATGCCAAGCATTATAAATAATTATCTAGAGCTGCTTGTAATAAAGTTATAAGTAAAATTAGTTCCCAACAGGCCTATTTAAGTCTAAGACTTAGGCACAATGCTTAGACTTAAGTGCTGCAATTACCTCAGATCCTCGAGGGAGTAAAGAAAATCATGTTATGCTGGTTGCTTACGAAGTGAAGAAAAATGCGTAAAGTACGTAACTAGATCCCGGCGTCCCGCGGGACCCTGTCATGAGTGAAAATGTAACCGCTTACAATTTCCTGCTCTACATTATTCTGAAAGCATATTCAAGTTCTTTGAACCAAAAAATACGCACATACGAGTTATAGTCAAGTGACTATTTTCTTCAAAAAAATCTTGATTCTTTGTTGTATTTCCTCATCACTGGGGGTCGTGACTCACCCGCATGATTAATTCGTTGGGGAAGTTGGCAAACT
The DNA here is from genome assembly GCA_964023185.1 of Macaria liturata. Lineage (NCBI taxonomy): Eukaryota > Metazoa > Arthropoda > Insecta > Lepidoptera > Geometridae > Macaria > Macaria liturata. The sequence continues at coordinate 12,354,557 of OZ026821.1, forward strand.
CCACGAAGTAAGTATGGATTAACTTGTTGTACGGTATATGCAGAAACAGAGTCATATGAATTACAAATCAATGAATCACTATCCTATCTGAGAAAGTAAGAAGAAGCAAATTATATGACATGATCACGTGTCACACTATGTATTTTATTTAAAAGTATTTTCATACTTATAGGCATGTTATATTTAATAATATTTATTTATTATTATTATTATATTCAGAAAAGTATTTTTTCTCGGAATTTGAAGAATTCCGGTAAGTTAACGAAACATCACGGGCCACGGCCAAGTGAGTTTCGTGTTGTTGATCCTACTCTTGACTAGTGTCATCTTGAAGGAATTATTATTATTATTATTATTATGTGTTGATCACTGACGGTACGAGCAAATGGTAATTTCATTCAATTCGATTATTAACTCATTAAATACAAACAGGATGTTCCTATGTTTACAATAATTCTATCATTTATGTATAAATACGGAGATTCCCCGAAGCAGTAGATTACCTAACTGTATAATTCAACGAGATCGTAAAAAATATCCGAGAAAAAGCTGCAAAGAAAATCGCTTTGAATGTATAAAATCAAAGGCGACCCGATAAAGTAATTAATGTTACCTTTTCAATTATTCCCGTGGACTTGCTTTAAATACATTTTCTGCAGGAATTGCATTATGTAGAGCTTCTCTCGCCAGATATTTCCATATTGAAACTTTGTGCACATTTAAAATTTTAAGCTTTGAGGGTAAATAATAAACTGAGTTAGATTGTCTGGGAAAATTTTGGACTTAATTTTAATATTGGATACTTGTTTGTTGCTATGAAGCTGTGATTTTGAAAATAAGATACTGCTTATATGGTAATACTTTGCGTCGGCCGTAAATAGCTAATTAGTTGATGCCTGGTAACCTGATAACATATTTTTAAAGAAGTCATAGATTCAATTGGAATATTGACTACATTGTACAGAGCTATAATCACTCTATGAAAGTTTCATTCGAATATAAACTCTACGTGTATTCGTGCCAAATATTCAATAAAATTTGTGGGATAAAATTCTGAATGAATAATTTGCTTCCCAAAGACAATAAAATTCTATTTCATACGTCGATTTTATTTGTAGCAATTCTGAAGTGTTCAGTAAAAGCAACCGCTTCAAGCCACCGTGTTAGACTTAATTTTAATATTGGATACTTGTTTGTTGCTATGAAGCTGTGATTTTGAAAATAAGATACTGCTTATATGGTAATACTTTGCGTCGGCCGTAAATAGCTAATTAGTTGATGCCTGGTAACCTGATAACATATTTTTAAAGAAGTCATAGATTCAATTGGAATATTGACTACATTGTACAGAGCTATAATCACTCTATGAAAGTTTCATTCGAATATAAACTCTACGTGTATTCGTGCCAAATATTCAATAAAATTTGTGGGATAAAATTCTGAATGAATAATTTGCTTCCCAAAGACAATAAAATTCTATTTCATACGTCGATTTTATTTGTAGCAATTCCGAAGTGTTCAGTAAAAGCAACCGCTTCAAGCCACCGTGTTAAACTTCGCATCCGTTGTTCAGTGCCACAAAGAGTTTAAATTCAATTCAACTACATATACTTAGAAAGAAAACATGGAACACATCATTTATTTATGGAACAAAATTAAATAATAATATAGATAAGATAATAATTTCCTTGCTTCATAGTTACTTAATATATAAATATAATTTGAGTGGAACTCCAAGGGGTACAAAACGGTACTTACTTAGATAAGACAAATTAGCTTTTTGTTCCGCATAAGAATTATATAAAAAATAAAAGGATATAGACAAATTTTTAGCAATTAATTTAATAACATGATACATTCTCAAAAAGCAAGAAAAAATGTACCTACAAATTATGTCCATCTGTCTGTAGGTAGGTGGTGGTGTAGTCACTACAACGAATCTGCGATTAAATCCCATAATCACAGCTTAAAGCTGTATTTTATTTCAAAGCTTCAATAACTCCTCGCTAAAGCCTCAAACGCCTGCCATCAGACCGTCTTAAACAAAACTTGTTCCACATAAAACTGGCAAATTATTTAATTAGAGACATGTGCCGCAAATTATATTCCTAAAGAGATTTGAATCTCCCAACTTCAACTCAACTTCTACTTTAACTTGCACACTTTACTCAACGTATGAGGTTGTAGACGAATATTTTGGGGCTTAAGGATAAATGGAAATTCAAATTTGTGTATTCGGAAACAAGTAACAATAAGCAAATAAACACAGAAAATTTAGTTGATAAAAAAAATACACATTTGTATATCAGTTGCTCGAGGTAGCGATCACGCTCCTAGTATTATATAAAAGCGAATGTTAGTTTGTTTATATTTGTTCCTTCTGCATGTCTAATCAAAGCAACAGATTTTAGTTTTTTGCATATAATTTGATCCCAAAACTGACTCTGTATCTGAATGAATACAACGCGGCGGCAACTGCCTTTATCCACTACTCAGTTACTTGTCCAACCTTATATAGATACCTACTCATTGTGTATTGCTTGATATCACACTGAATAATACTCAAAACTTTTAATAAAACAAGTCTTCAAACTACCTCTTGTGGATTAATTTTAATTATATTATTATTAGGATGAAATATGTAATACGTTGATGTTTTAAGCTTTAATTAAGACTAAATATGTGATAATTGATTTTTTTAAAGTATTCACATGTAACTGCTGTTTGTTATGAATAAATATCTGAATCTGAACTGCCCTGAAGCCTGTCAATCAAGGTACTCGTCGTGTCGCGCGTCGCCAAGTTACGTCGCCTTACTGCCGATTAGGTCCCGCGCTGCATTATTCATGTGCGGGGTAATTGAAGTATTTGCCACTTGCCACTGACCTGCTAACTGCGGATCATATCACGTCGAGATTTGAACTGACAAGGTAGCCTTAGTAATGTTAGTGGATCTGTTTGACGGAAGTGATTTGCGCTAAGATGACAAGTTAAGTAACTAAGCTACTTGATTTGATTTCGATTCGATGTGGAAAATCGAAATTGATAAAAAAAATAGCCAAAAGATAAAATTGTGTGTCGTATAATTACATCTAAGCAATAAAAAGACTTGTGTATACATATAATATTTAGTCCAGTAAAGGTCTTAATATATGAAAATAACATTTTTTGTGATATTATAGATCTCGCGTTTTTTACAGCACTGCTAAATTGAAATACCTTCATAACTCCAACGGCGTGCCCAATGACTCCTAGTCTGGGTGTTAGCTGCTCCATTGTCAGCGAGCAGTTAGTTCAGTGGATTAATATTCCGATTACTGACTAGTTCTGGATCCTGCTCCGATATTTATGCGGGCCGGGAGTGAGCGAGATTCATTCCCAACGTACCTTGGAAACTTGTGAGTTTCAACTGTTGGTATATTTACCAAGATATACCTAATGATTTATCTCTTTAAATACAAACCGATAAGTCACATAAATGTTGTGTGCCCGCAGATCAACCAGTATTTGTTTTTTTTGTGACTATATCATATGGATTTTTTTACACCCTCGTGGCAAAGTAAATAATCTATAATACGATATTTTATATAGTAATCCGATTTACTTGCGAAATACAATTTAGGAGTCTTCTAAATCTCGATTAAATTAATACTTTGAAAGTAATTATTTCAATCCATATCGTGATATCTAACTTTAATTGAGGTATAACCTGAAACTGAAAACAGACACTATAATAATGAGTTGTCTATAGATCGTTGGTTCAAGCAAACCTTACTAACTCAGTAAGTTGGTTCAATTGAGACGTTTGAAGCGACCTTGTCTATCAGATCATTACTATTGTGTAAAGTAGGTCAGACTGACTCACTGTCCGTGCTCAGGGGCTATTGTTTGCTTTAAAAATGTATACAGTTTAATAAGGCTTAGCTTGGTAATTACATAGATACATGTCAATTATTATTATTATACAGGCGTTTTAGTTCAAAAATGTAAGTTCTGGTATACATATATTTTAAGGTGAAACCGTGTTGAATCGGGATAGCAGTATATTAGAACTTTTGATCAAATCTATCTGCAAATGATATTTCATTTGAATTAATTGGCTAGACAGAAGGAACATGTTCAAACACTCACAAACTGAAGCAGCTTGTTCATGACTACATATTTTTCCTTTTATAGTAAATGTTTTCTCAATATTTTTATATTTGTACCAAAGAAGTGATGTCAGGCCAATCAAGGCGAGAAAAATATTGAATAACAAAGTAACTCTTTGATTGATTGAAAGTCGTAAAAACCCTCCGCCTACATCTCAGGTTCCAATTTTCTTGAAGCTTCCGCAGCTTCCAAATAAGAGCAAGTTTAATTGAAAAGGGTCGTCTAAAAATACTTTTCATAAACACCTGGAAAAGTAGTAATACGCACTGCGTCCGATTACAAATGTTAGAAAGTTTAGTCATGAAAAGGTATTACATTTTTCACTAATCTTTGTTATCATAATTTATGTAACTCAACATAAAAATAAATTGCATGATATTTATAAAAATATACAAAAGCACTATAATGTTGTTTTCCATTTAATCTTTGCGGTTCATTTTGTTTTCTTATAGTATCAAGCTCCCACAACAAAGCCTGTATAACAACATCTTTAAGGAAAACCATAATCCGTGTCTGAGTGCGTATCTCACCTCACTCGGTCCTTTGTGCCCGAATTAAACAAAACTCAATTTGTCGCCCTCGGGTCTGACATACACATACATACACACACACACACACACAACGTACAATAGGGCATAATTACCGTAATGAAGAGCGGGACAAAGGACAAAGATGATTCCTCCAGTATTTACGTGGATAAAGGAGTGGTGTTGCTCCTGAGACGCCATTGTGCGGCCTGTATGTGTGCGCGGCTGCTTTCACATCACGTGGAGTGGAAAACTAGAACCTGCAGAGAGTCTAACAACAAGTCGGGTCACATTTCTAGGTCTCAAAAATGGCATTTGTCTATTTAGTTAACTTTATAGCATAAATAGTATCAGTACAATGAAATAAGTCGGATGACATGGTAAATTGTAGGCTCCGGCTGTTTGTTTGTTTATTTTGGCCACTCTGGTACGAACTTACTTACTTACAATAATATTTATATCATGTGATTGTTATGTACGTGGAATACCTATTATAATAGGCTTCAATTGAAATATAACCGGCTGTTGATAATTACGTTCCAAAAGACCAAGTTACCTTTACAACGTCCCAAATCCTGGCTGATTAAATAATTAAAATGATGCATGCTGTGTTACTCGGCGCGGCCATCGCGTCAAAGGATGCTTGTATTTACATATTTGCAAAACATTTATTTGTGTTTACGTAAAATATACATAATTTGTAAACCTGTGAGAATAAATAATGAGCTTATTACCCACGGGAGAGGCTTTTCAAAATAAACATTCTGGTTTATTTCATTTGAAAGGTAAACTGAGCCTTCAATGTATTTATTACGAAATATGTCTTAATTGCAAGTACCTACGTCGGAATGTCTTTTATTTATATTCGGAATTTTATTTATAAATGACACCACACTCATGAATTTGAAGAAGAGCTATATTTTATTTTGTAATGACGAATGTATGGTGATGTTGATAGAAGGAAATCTAATTTCAATAACAAAAAGTGTAGAATAATAACTTTACGCTTCACCGCTCACAAATAACATTCAAGCCTACATTTTGTTTTCCTGATGAATTATAATAGGAATTTAATGATTATTATTTTAAACAAAAGCTAAAACCGACTTCAACTCTACTGTCACGTTACTGAACAAATCTAAGCCAATTAAAAAAAAAATTACAACATTAATTTATTTGCTAAACATATCTAAGCCTTTCAGAGAAAACCGCATCAATATCGGGCTGATAATACAGAAGATATAGTGTATACAGCAGCGCCCCCTGGTGAGTTGTCATCGTAATACGAGTACATAGCTAAAAAGATGCACCCATTAAACCTCAACACATTACAGAACACTGTATCAAAATCCGACTAGTAGTTTTGGAAATATGAGTAAAATTGGTTTGCATAAACCATTTCGAAAACTATCCTCATCGAATAAAAAAAATATTTTTGAAATCGGTTGATAAACAATGGAGCAATCGCGTAACATCCCCACAAAAAAAAGTAAAAAAAAGAAGGATCCTTTTTAGGATTCCTTTTTTGGAAATCGGTTAAAAACAATTAAAGCTAGTTGCAAACAACGCAATCCCGTGCAGTTATACGTCCGTTCAATCTTGTTGATATAAAATTAGATCCCAGGTCGGCCGCCTGCCGCCTGCCGGCGCCGCCGCGCGGCGGGAGCGCACATTGATCGCTTCTTGAGAGCGGCCGAGACCCGCAACTCCCTTCCTTTATCAATATCATCTGTAGAACGCACCCCAATGAAAGAATCTCCTCTATTCACAAAAAGTCCAAGAATGGGGCACGAATTTTAGAAAGGAGACCTTTTCTTCTTTTAGATGTTTATCTTCGAGCCTTCACAGGCCCCGACCTCCACCCCGGCGTCGTTCCTGCGATTGATACTTCGCCCCGAATCGCCTACATTACGCGCTCCGTGCGCTGTTTAGTAAATTCTTCTCGAGAGATACAGCAATGGACGAGGTCGCTGATCCGGCGGAAGGGAAATAAATGATGTTTTTACAAGTGGTGAGCGCAGTTAAAGATGAACCTTCGGGAAATTTGGTAGATAGATCTTTTCACGGAAGTGTGCTCCTAATTTTGATTCGACGAGGAAATAAATACTATAATTTAGCACAAATGAATGCCCCTAATGGTGTCGTTAAAATGTTTTTGTGGTATTTTTATTTAGCCGGTGTTTAAGTGGTTCTCGGGGCGAGGGCGGTATTTGTGCTACCTCCGCGACTCTAACTGCTCCGAGCTTTATTTTCGTTTTTCATTGTGAGAAATACGAACTATTTCTGGAATTCCGTTTCCGGTTTTACCAGTTATTGTACAGTAACTGGTGCAGGTGGGACTGGAACAATACAAGCTACAACTTAATTGGAAATTTCGAAAATAATTCCTTTTGTAAACATACTTTGATGTTTGTAACATATCATCGTACCCAAAATTTGATATTATTATGATTTCTGATATGAATTGTGCATTTAGTTTTGATTAAAACAAAAACGGAGTGATTATTTAATAGACCTATAGACAGATATTTGATGACGATAAGAACAAATATTATAGAAGCTTATCGATTCATCAAAGAAACCTACTGTAATGTCGAGTATTTTCAAGTCACCCCGGCCAGGCCACTGATATAACTGTATGAGTGCTGTGTCACGGCACAGATCACGGTGACAAACACCCGACACTTACAATCTAACGTGCCATGCACCCAACGGACGGTAGGTTCGGTACTAAATATGTTATTACTGAAACTTCTGCTTCACTAATAACATCAGTAACATAATATTCTTCTAAGAAGTAGGAAGGTATCACGTTTCAAACATAAAAAGGCACAAAATGTAAAGACAAAACAAAAGTTGGCCCGTTATGATTTATGGGTGAGATGGTGAAGTTTGGCTATAAAATGTACCGGATATAAAACACGGGGCAAGTTTGATGCGAGTCAGGGGGCGGCGGTATCGACACCGGGCACTTGAGTCACTCGGAATTAGGTCGACTCTACTAATTATAGGCGGAGTATTTAGTTAACTTGTTAAGTACACATAAACTGTTAGTAGAGATAATCGTTGTAACTTAGAACTGGTGTGACCGACACACTCATATATGTAGTCAAGTACAACTTACATTTATATATCACTTAGTTAAATACTTATCTAGTAAAAAATATATGTTACAAACTTTTTAAAAAGTAGTAAAAGTTTACATAATTGAAAATATACTTAAACTAATTTAAAAAACTACAATAAATAAACTAATAAATGTACATTTTCTTCTTGACGTAAACCTAAAATGTATATATGTAAATAAAAACTGACAAACTGTTTACTAATAATATCATTTGATAAGACTTATTTTTTATAAGAGCATTATAAAATACAGTTTCTGTAATCCACGAATTTCTAGTATACTAAAGAATTTTCCTTATTTCTAAATCTAGTCCAAAAAGATATCCATTCGAGATTAAAATGAGGTCCCTAATTTCCCAGCACACAGAGTAGGCAGCAGTGCTCTAACAACGCCCGCTAGGCTCCAAAAACAAATTTGTTTAAAATCCAATTTGAATGTAACGGTTCCACATGAAACCTGTTTGAACGCAGAACATTCAATCTGTGTTTTTATTGAGCTCCAATTGGTTTAGCATTCAGGGACGAACAAAGGTAATGACGCCTCTCTCATCATTCCGCGGACATTCTCATTTACACCTGCCCCTGTTTATTCACTTTTATGTGTATTGAAAATGAGAGTTTTCTAGTTTTTGATTGTTAGTTAGTACGCGTTAAAAAGGTATTGGCATTGGCAAAAATATATTATATTATTATTATGTTTAAGTCATTTTTGTATATACTTGTGGAATATAAAGTATGTAAATATTAGTTAGTTATTTTCGTTAGTAAAATATTATATGACAGATGTTATTATTCATTGTTTGTATTTAGTTGCAGAATTTATCTAAATGTTTTGGTTTTTCTAATCACTACATATTTGTTGCCAAACAGACTTACGCTCGCTACGCTTATATCGTGGAGTGATTTTGTCATTACTGACTCGTAGATATCGTTATCATCAGTAGTTGTCATCAGACTCAACAAAGGATTTTTAAAATTAAATATCGGTTTCGGTCTCCAAAAAAAAAAACATTTTTATTATCGAATTATTTCACAGACTAGACTTCCACAGGGCCTCAATATATGATGGAAAATTTTAAAATTAGTCCATTACAGTCATACATTTGAAGTGTCGTGTGTGATATAGCTCCATGTCCCCTCCGGCCATATCTTGCCGGTTTCATAATTGGCCTTCACGCCCAGCCGGGAATAAATCCCGGCCGGCTTCAAACGATATATTTTTACACAAGGGTGCATAATTTTTACACTTTAAAAAAGACTTTTTAATGTGTTTTTTCCAAATAATTAATATCGTATTTGAATAGGAATGTGGGGGAGCGTACGGCGTGCCGTAAAAAAAGTCAGAATAGGTATTTTTTAGTTGAGTTATATAGTAATAGATCGATGTTTCCATCTTTTAGTATGAGTTAGAAAGAAGAAGAAGACGTCTTTCTGCCTAGTTCACTCAGTTGGTAACTACTTTATCTAAACGTATGTCTCATAGAGCAGAGTAACTAGTATCTTCTAGATAAGTGAGTACGGTAAAAACTGAGCATGGCTTAACCTAAATATGTTAAAACAGCTTGTGGTCAAACGTGATGAAGGGGAATTCATCATAAATTAAAACACCGTGGCTTTCCAATTAATCAGAGAGGCTATTGCAAAAAAATGAACATCCCACGCGCCTGGATTAGTTCGCTAAATCATTGAACATATTACTTTCACCGCTCATTTTTCAGCACATTTTTGCAGTCAAAAATGGACGTTAATTTATTAACCTCTCGTCGGTGAATGTTGTACCTTCCTTTTTGCAATAACCGTTTCACAGTTCATGGTATTTAAGCTGTCATCCACATTATACGTAGCTTTAGGGGGAATTCAAGGCACAGAAAGTAAAATTGAAATCGAATGTTCAAGTTTCTGCAATGGACAACTTCAGAGCTTTCGCTATTAAATTAATTTATGCATATTAATATACTTTATAAGTAGAGAGGACTCTCTTTTAAGTTTTCAAATAGTAGGTCTACGAATTCTAAATTAATATTTATGAACAGATTTAATATCAAAAGTGATTCAAAGTAACTATCATAAGTAGCTAGAAATTCTAGTAATATATACTATTTGAATTAATATTCAGAGAATTTCAAGATTTTTATCACATTTTGCCCTCAACGTCCAATCTACATCATGCAACAAATATTTCCTGATCTTTAATATCTACATAAAGCAGCATATACCTGAAATAGCTCGATGACTCCATCGTCAGCAACTATCTTCATTACTAACAAGAATCCAAAAGCGGTACAAAATTAGTGGAACGAGTTATAAAAGCATGAAATAGTCGTTTCTATTTCAACAGCACATCGCGAGAGAGCGACAATGTCGGCTAACGAACGGACGTGGCTGGACGCTAGCACGTGGTACAGACGCCTTCGCAGGGTGGGACGATTTATACACAAGATTATGTGATATATACGAGAACTAGCATGTCTTATTTAATGTGTGAGAACTGAAACTTTAAGATATGATGAAAATGACTAAAATCTGAGGTGAAAAACATGTTTAACATATTGTACAGCCAACAGCAACAGACAATATCGATTTCAATTGCCGCTAAATAATTTTATTCCACTCACAATTCATTGAAAAAAAACTATCCAATACACACACACACAATTATACAATACACATACAATATGCGTAAATAAGTAAGTAAATAGTAGTCTCTATGACTCATCGCTACTGCCCCGGTCACGTGGCCAAATATTTCGATATCCCGGAACGGTCCAGAAAGTGTCCGGGATAGAGGCTGCATTCTCTGAACGAGATAATAACGTGGGAAAAATTGGGAATAGTTTGATGGCTGATGGATACGGATGGATAGACATTGTAACAAAGATTTACAGGTTTAATCGAGTATTCATTGATGTGAGAGTTTTATTTCGTAGCGGGTGTAGCGGTAATAGTGAGTGCATGTCATGTTATGCATTCATTTCATATACATAGTTACATAATCTGGCTGATCATTCCTATTGTATCTCTATTTTCAATAAACACAAACAGGTGATATAATACATAGTTTAATCAACACAAAAAAAAGATTAATAATGATATCATCACGATAGTAAAATATTCTAATTCCTATTAGTACGAATTATCATAAAACATCAACCAGTCCACGTCTAAACTCCATCATGACGATCATAACAAATCACTCCTACTACAAACCAACTCTTATTACTTGGAAGCATTAAAAACGTCATCAAATAGCCTCGTGTCGTGTACTCCCGCCCTAATACGGTCACAAATCAGCCCAGTAATAAAGCCGAGACTACACAAGTCGTGTGGACTCGTCACTGACGGCTCCTGAAATAGCACCCTGTATGGTACGAGGGGGCTAAATATGTAACATGCGAGTACTACGTTGTGGGGGTTGGCCACTTGAAGATAGGCTCATTTTATACAAATAGTTTTTATTGAAAATTGACAAATTTTATATAACAATGATTTTATTGTACTTGCATATTCATAGAATAATTGAATTAAATTGTACTTTGAAGTGCCTAAAAAGTACATAATACAAGTATTTCATTATTATTGGAAAAAATGTTGTGCCAAAATGTGTCTTAAATCCGATTGTGTTACACAAACATAATACCTATAAAAATCTTGTTAGGTACTGCTAAAAGTCACTAACATCAAGATATTCATTACACAAAATCTACATTATTAAAGTCCTATCATGATTTTTATAACGTTAGCCTATTTGAAGCAAAACCCTAGCTTATTCCATTAGTCTAACATATGTACAATAATGTACATACCCATTACCTAATCAGTGTGTATATATAGCATGCTGCTAGAATGTATTTCCACCGCGTATCTGGCACTGGATCGATACGGAGTGATATTTCGAGCAAAGAAGCTGAAACTAATGAGTCCGGGATCAAAGGCGGACTAACTTTATTCAAGCAATCTTGTAACAAATGGTCCGACTGACAGACTCGTCGGGAGACTGGTCGGCCGACGAGTTGTACGACTTGCAGTCATTAGTAAAGTTATCAACTAAGATCTGATTAAAGTGTATAAGGCGTCAATACTTACCTAGTTATACGCTCGTGCTGAAACATCCAGATGCAGTTAGTAAAAACGTTATCATTACCTACTAACATAATTAAGTAAGTCGTAAATACCATACTCTCATTCATATATTTATGTTTATGTTGCAGCATGAATCACATGCAATATGTATTGTAACGATGTATAATTTCTAGAACAAGCAATGTTCCTTAGACACTAATTGCAAGTGGAGTAAAATATCAATCCGCAACAAAATGGCCGCAAATGAAGTTCTCAGCTCGCTAACAGCTTACGGAGCGTTGTTTGAAAGCAGCTACAAAAAGAAATAATTGTCGGAGAAACAATAAAGATTTCTACCGCGATACGACTGTGAGGGAAACAGAGCGCCGCCGTGACTACTGCTTTCTATAACTTGTGGACGCGGGACGCTGCGGAGACGACATACAGTGAGACAGTGAAGTGACCACTGCTTTCTATAACTTGTGGACGCGGGACGCTGCGGAGACGACATACAGTGAGACCATGAAGTGACTACTGCTTTCTATAACTTGTGGACGCGGGACGCTGCGGAGACGACATACAGTGAGACCATGAAGTGACTACTGCTTTCTATAACTTGTGGACGCGGGACGCTGCGGAGACGACATACAGTGAGACCATGAAGTGACTACTGCTTTCTATAACTTGTGGACGCGGGACGCTGCGGAGACGACATACAGTGAGACCATGAAGTGACTACTGCTTTCTATAACTTGTGGACGCGGGACGCTGCGGAGACGACATACAGTGAGACCATGAAGTGACTACTGCTTTCTATAACTTGTGGACGTGGGACGCTGCGGAGACGACATACAGTGAGACAGTGAAGTGACCACTGCTTTCTATAACTTGTGGACGCGGGACGCTGCGGAGACGACATACAGTGAGACAGTGAAGTGACTACTGCTTTCTATAACTTGTGGACGCGAGACGCTGCGGAGACGACATACAGTGAGACAGTGAAGTGACCACTGCTTTCTATAACTTGTGGACGCGGGACGCTGCGGAGACGACATACAGTGAGACAGTGAAGTGACTACTGCTTTCTATAACTTGTGGACGCGGGACGCTGCGGAGACGACATACAGTGAGACAGTGAAGTGACTACTGCTTTCTATAACTTGTGGACGCGAGACGCTGCGGAGACGACATACAGTGAGACAGTGAAGTGACCACTGCTTTCTATAACTTGTGGACGCGGGACGCTGCGGAGACGACATACAGTGAGACAGTGAAGTGACTACTGCTTTCTATAACTTGTGGACGCGAGACGCTGCGGAGACGACATACAGTGAGACAGTGAAGTGACCACTGCTTTCTATAACTTGTGGACGCGGGACGCTGCGGAGACGACATACAGTGAGACAGTGAAGTGACTACTGCTTTCTATAACTTGTGGATGCGGGACGCTGCGGAGACGACATACAGTGAGACAGTGAAGTGACTACTGCTTTCTATAACTTGTGGACGCGAGACGCTGCGGAGACGACATACAGTGAGACCATGAAGTGACTACTGCTTTCTATAACTTGTGGACGCGGGACGCTGCGGAGACGACATACAGTGAGACAGTGAAGTGACTACTGCTTTCTATAACTTGTGGACGCGGGACGCTGCGGAGACGACATACAGTGAGACAGTGAAGTGACTACTGCTTTCTATAACTTGTGGACGCGGGACGCTGCGGAGACGACATACAGTGAGACAGTGAAGTTATTTTTATATTCAAATATTGTAATTGGTGTAGCGTATCACAGCACTTTGCCTCTACGTTTATTGGTACAGACGGCAAAGCTTTGGAACACTTTACCAGAAGCCGTGTTTCCTGCGAACTACAATCCAGGGGTCTTCAAATCTAGAGTTAATAGGTATCTTCTAGGTAAGGTGTTACATCCTAGGCTGCAGCAATGCTTAACATCAGGCAGGCTGTTCGATTAATACGACATTATAATAAAAATATTATATTAGTATTCTTCCTATCCGATTGTTATCAAGTTTGCGATTCAATCGAGTTTTCAAAGTCCCATCAGGAGTAATAGTTTAGTACGTATCAATATAAAGGCGGCGACACACGCAAACACACAATCAGCGTCGTGACCTTCCAGATTGCTACTCGCTGCTAAATACCAATCTATATGCGGAGTAATCTACTTTACTGCTTACTTTATACACACTATAATTGCTTGATTGACCTTATAAATGGAACAAACACTTTTCTGAGACAATATTTGCTTAAGAATCTGTGGAGTGGTCCCCCCCCCCCCTCCCCCCAGAGAAGAATTATTAATTAAAATAAAACAATAATGAATAAATGATATCATTTCTAAATTGTTTTTTTTTATAGATTTCTGCTGGACAAGAGACTGGTAAATTTTTTGGTCAATTTGACATTAAGTTGTTTTTACTTTCGTCTGCATGTAGACGTAATTGATGTATTTCGGGCAAAAAGATAATGTAGAATGTATGAACAATGTGAATAAGTTATTTGTATGCAGTATTGTCGGTGGTTTATATATGTATGTGTGGGTCGGTGGTTTATATATGTATGTGTGGGTCGGTGGTTTATAAAGATACTGATTTTATCACGAAGTTGTTGCAAATTAGACTTATGAATCACAAACATATTTTGAAACTCCAAGTATAAATTAAAGAACATAGATATACCTACTATATTAAGAGCGCATGAAAATTTAATTTAACTAACTGGTTTTCAAGACTTATTCACTTTTAGTATCTTTGAAGATTAAATCTGGATTCAAGTTTAAAATCTACATTAACATTCGTCAAATAAATCTCTATTTCTAATTACATTTCTATCTCTGCGTAATTAAATTTAAGGCCAAATTTATAGTATAAAGAATCAATAATTTCTTAGTTTGCGATTAGACGCATTTGATGAACACGATTAATTTCATTGAAAGTTGGAAACTTTCTTGGAATTAACTTGATTGAGTTTTTGAAGTGGAATTAAACGCCTGCTGCGTTTGAAAAAGATGTGTTCAAAGTTAGACGTTCCCAGAAACGTGTAAAAATAACGAGAAACTATGGCTTAGTTCTAGCTTTATTTTAGGTAAGGCTTAATTGCTTTGATGGTATTTACATTTGCTATTAGATTGGTAGTTCTAATATTAAAAAAAAACAATAATAATCCAAGCTACTTGGATAAACCAGTGCTGACATAGCCTACTAGTTAATCCACAGTCTAATTCAGTCACATACTAAACTTAACTTAAAACGTAAGAAACAGACTGACATTCGTACACAAGCTTCTTAAATTATTCTTCTTTTTCTTATTTCGAATGCGAGTGGACCCGCTCTAATATACGTACATGAATGTACATCATGATATACTGTAGACAGTTAATCGAGACATGCTGAGGCTTCATAGGTGGCTCAATGACTTTAATAAATACATTTAATAGAACACAATTTTTTTTTTATATTATTCGTTTAATAAAACTCAACTAATAGATGAATTATACGCCGCCAAGCACGCACTGTGATTATTCAAACCGCCATAGATGGCGCTCGCAGCGAGTAATGAATGCACATAATTTGTTACATTAACTACTCGAATGAAAACGAACATGAATACATCACTTCATGCATACTAACAAACATTGGATGAGTAGGCGTCTGTAATGTTCCTATAAAATGTTCTCTTCATTGAGATAGAAATCAGATTCAGAATCAGTTATTTCCGGTTCACTTGTGTGACATATTACTTTTCTTAAGTTTTCCATAACTAAGCATAGTTTTACTATAAATATAATTTGGTTACTAATTACATAACGTACGTACATCAATTATATATGTTTTATTTAACATTAAAAGTCCTCACTGACACACGCAAATCTCTTGACAAAACAAGTGCACATCGGTAGATCCCTTCTATAATGTGACAATGTAATATTTTCAGTTGAAAATACACTTAGTACCGTGGAATCGTCCACCAAAATAAGTTGGTCTAAATTATACTTGTGTATCAGTCAGTCAGTCGCCGACGATTTATATGTATATCTGTTTAATCGCGCTCATTTGTTTGTCATTCCATTTACAAACACATCAAAGCGCTTCGGATCTCGAGTGTCATTTGTTTTGGACATAACTCGCATAGCACGTTGTATTATTTTTCGTTTCGTTTGTTACAAAAATAGGATCATTGTTGTAGACATGTTTTAATTATAATTATTTAAGATGGAGAGAAAATATTTATTCAAACAAAGATGAGTCATTTTCTTCTGAACCATTTCATTTTAGGAAAACAAAAACAAATAACATGTGCATTAGGCATATTATATACAAGTCTGCATTAAAATGATTTTATGAATATTATAAATATATAAAATGTAAGTATTTAATTGAGTAATAGAACCAAAGTTAAATCCGCTTAAATGAGTGTGATGTCGCCCCACGCGGGTAGAATGTTCAAGAATAGATGACATCAAAGCAAGGGACGCTTGACAGAGTGATCAGCGGAACTTAGCACGAGAGGGATTTTTTAAACATGCATAGCTGGAAATTTGGCTTGTTTATCATACTACTTATGATACTTTCTTCGCGCTCAAACCTGTGAATCAATTTGTGTGAATTTTTGTATATCAAATATTACCTGAATTCAAACTTTAATTGGAAAATGAGCGAAAATAATCAGTTAATAATTATTAAAATAATCAATTACCTGAGTTTACACGTAAATGATGTAAGTATGCAATTTTTCTTAACGAATATCTACTTATTGCTATTTTTTGCTTTCTCAATCTCACTACAGGTGATCCCCTATCCCGTGCTGCTACTGAGCTCAGATAAATCAGTTCCCGCAGTAGTGTAGTAACGATGATGCCGCAGTACTCGCTACTCGCGCAACCACCACGCGATGTTTCAATTAAAATCTAACTATTCCCAGCTATCATTTGTGTGTGATTAATGACTTCACACCACTATTACTATTTACAATTGAATTTCAACCTAAAAGCTCTACAAATAAAGTCTATATTGGTATTTATTAGGCGTTTGTATCGTGTGTTATTGTCAAAAATTGTGTCGGAATTCGAAACTCTATTCCTTTGCAATAAAAATGTTTATTTATTCCGCGAGTTTTGTTCGCCAAATTTTGAACCTTGTGCCGTGGAATTAAAGGCTATGTTATTTAGTGTTGTTTGACAACGAAGTATGGATTTATTAGTTTGGCGATTTCCTGAAACTAACAGGACGGGCCTGAATTGGTAATCAGCTGGAAATAAATCATCTTGCGATGAGATTTACTTGCTTTGTGTTGTTTTTGGGGGGTTTGCTGGCTTTGTTCGGGGGAGGTTCATTGTGAGAGGGCAACACACATTAGCGTTTCATGAAAATATCAAGTTTTACAAATGATTAATTGAGCTCTTAATAAAATAATGCTATCACTCTTAAGGTAGGTAGTGCACTGTGTATGCTATGTTTAATGTTGTTAAATGCTACTTTTTCTGGAACCTGTACCATTTTCAAACCACAAACATGTTCAGACAACAACAGTTAAAATGAGGAAAAACAACCCAACAAACACTAAATAAATGTATGATACAAGGTACTAATAGCGTCTTCCCCCACACACTTACAAAAACACCTCCACTAAGGTCGGGGGTCACAAGAAGTGTAACAAAATGAAATTGTTAAAGCTATTTAAAGTGTTGGAGCACGTTCAGATCAGGCTTCTTTTCAGGAGAGCGTCGGAATAGAGAGAGGCTTATTAAGGGGGAGGAAATACTAGAGGAGGATACTTGTATGTTGTGATGTAATGGTCAGGTAGACAATTTATATATACCTATATATTAATGTATACAGCCCGCTTGGACAACTCAAACTGTCTTAAACTTATTTAGAGGTATAATTTTAATGTGATGATAGAATTTGTCGTTGTCGTTAAATGCGTTTTGTAGAATATTAGATGTGCAAGTGGACCTACGACTAAATTTTATATTTCAATATTGAAATAATGTCTCTTTGTTTTGTGTTTAAAAACGTATGATAAGTACATAAATAAACGCAATTACACAGAGAAGTACCCGCACATTCATCTATATCATACATTTCACAAAACTCAACACGAACGGTTGTCTGAAGTGTAAAACTCCATCACAGAAACTATAAAGCCCACAATGTTATTGTAGCCAACCTCCACAAAAATAGAAACTATATGAAACAGCGGATTAATTACGCCGCTCGTTTTTAGATTAAATTAAAGCCAAACATGAGCTTTGTTCACATAAGTTGGGAACTAGCCGCATATTAATTAATAACCGTATCTCGCACAAAGGGGCCGACAAAAACACCCCGTGCCGGTGACACCGGACGTAGAGGTCCCCAGAGCACGAGATGGCCAGAGATACGAGTCTTGTTAGTGTTTGCTTATAACTTGTGTAAGTTGACACATTCGCTTTACGAAGCAAGTCGTTATGGCATCTGTACTGCGTGTAGATATTACTCATTCTCTTTAACAGTATTTGTTCGAATAAAGTAACAGTTGTCTAGCAACTGGATGAATATAATGTACATGACATGTTTTGTGCACTTTTTTTTACGTGTCAATAAAAGAGACGTTCTGCTGAGGAGTGGTACACGTGTGTCACTTTTTTGCATCTTAACATTTAATAATGTAAGTACTTACAGACTATCTATGTGCATTTAATTTTTTTGTGTAAATTTCGAACGCTAATCTAAAATTTGCTTCATGTTTAGCAATGATGCAGCTAACAATCTATCGAACTCGCCGAGTAACCTCGTAGCTGTCGACCTGTATAGCAGATCTCTCGACACACACCTCTGGCCGGCCCTGCTCCGCTGGGTGCAGGTCTCAGACCGTGCGGTATCGCGCCCTTTACCATTACTCCGCCGGACTAGCCCCGCGGTATACCGAGACATATTATTTTATTTTGTTTGCTTAGTTAGTTAGAAATAAGGATAGTAGATTTTTGATTTGACTGGCCTGTTAGCTTAGTTGGTAGTGGCTCTGCCTTCTAATCTAGAGGTCGCGGGTTCGATTCCCGCATGACACAACTATGTACTTACTTTAAAAAATATATATAATTACTTGTGTTGAGTCTGGTCGTTTGTATGTATAATAAGTATGTATTTACAAAAGAAAAGTATATAAGTATTATATCCGTAATCTAGTACCCACGACACAAGCGTTTGCTTAGTGTGGGGCTAGATGGCGCTGTGTGCAATGTCCCGGAATATTTATTATTTATTAATTATTTTTATCTTTTGGCTGTCTGCTAGAGAATGCATTTAGCGAAGGTTTGTGATGCTTGCATCTCATATATTTACGTATCGCCAACTAACGCAGAATGTTATCTAACATTCGTTTAATGTGTATATTTTATGTTGCTCACAACTGTTTTGAAGCATTTATATATACCTACTTATTTGAGGGATCATTTTTCAAAGGTCTCATTGTTTCTGAGTTGATATCTTGTACTACATAATGAGTAGGAGTGACTACGTCATGAAATCACATATATCTCAGATATCACTACATAATGAGTAGGAGTGACTACGTCATGAAATCACATATATCTCAGATATCACTACATGTTTTTCCAGAGTTTCAGATACAATGGATTTCCGCAAAGTAACGCCTGATTCAATATCTTATCTATGTTATTTCTATCCAATCCGTACCACGGATGACTTATAAATAAACTTAGAAGAATGAATAAGTTACTTGTAGCATCAAGTTTACAAAACTTTCGAGTGGGCACTTCTGAGAAGTGATGTGACGCTTAGAAAATATCTGTCTGACCGTCCCACACATATTCTGGTATAGATTATTTTGCCTATACATAAAAAGAACAAATATAGTCTGTGATATAGCGTAGGAGGAGTACATATCAGTCATATTCCTGAGTTCGATTTATCTCCATTGTTGTGACTCACTTCCCACTCTTGGTAACAAACATCTTTATAGAAAACTTGAATAGAATACAACATCTCAGGACTTATTGTGTCGTTCAAAGACAGACAAGAAAAAATCTTATTGATTCCGTGAGGGAGCCCCGACCCTCAATAATGAGAATTAGGACTAAACAGTGTATGTATTTTTTATAACATTCCAGCCCCCACTATGTCCGGGCCGAGCCTGCAGGTGGCATGAAGTGACGCGCGTCTAGAAGATAACTCGGCGGTGATTGATGGAGCAGCTTTATTAGCATCTTCTCGGGGATGGATGCGATGGAAAATATTCCTCATCATCATTTACTCAGGGGAGCTTTTTATATTTCGAGTAGGTATTATTTACTGGTGAGTGTTTGTAGCTTCACTTACATTGTTTCGGCATGAACGCTTAGCCTTTATAATTCTAGAGACGCTATTCTACAACAATAATAAAAATTACGATGATCTGTTGCTTTGGTAGTCTCAACTACTAGTCTACTAACCAATTAAAACCCATTTGCTACCCTGTTACTGGTTGAGAACTGTTTTTATACATATCCGCTGCGGCGCAAATAAAACACAATTCAATCAAAATATTGATGGTTTGCTGCCTCAAACTCAATATATTTTTACAACATTGTGTTTTCTACTGCAACTCCGTAAACCGCTCAGCTTGCAGAGAGGCAAGCACCATGGCCAGGTCCCTGCAACTAGTGTGGTGAAGTTGGTGTAAAAAGTTAGCGCGGTCGAGTTTGACTTGCGGCCGCGGAGCGCAGATATGTGAGGGCAAACACTGGCAACACCACACAGACTATGCTTGTACTAGTGTTACCAGCCTAGTTCTCATTGTTTCACATCAATTCTGGGTAATTTTTAACAACGAAATTATTCTGATATGGAAGGTTTTGTAAAGTAACACAGCGTTCAATTTCCGTGTATGTATGATGTAGTTTGGAGTTTTACTCAAATAAAGAGGTTATTCCCAAAATGCTTTACAAGTAACATAGATGATAAATCGTGATTCATTGAGTGATCAAATGATATTGTATAAAATTTATAACACGCAACGGATTCCATTTATCGGTAAATTGATATTGAAACACAATCAGTTCGCTAATAAATTAACCTTTGGCTTGTTTAGTGATGTTTATTTACGGTACTTTTCCAGGAAATGTGAACAAGTACTGAATTTTCACCAAAGCTATACTTAAAATCTTTCACAATAAAGCGAACAATAGTCTAATCTGAAAGTGTTCCGTCCAGTGTGAGCTCCTTGACTAGCCCATTGTTGTGAAAGTTGCACGATGTAACTGCACGAGTGCACGATAAAACTGCACGATAGAACTGCACGGTGCGAGTGCGGCGAACTATTGGTGCAGAGCAAGTTGTGGAATTAGGTAAATTGTGCACACCCGATCACCACATGGGGCCGCACACACGGGGGTGGAGTGTGGGGTGCTTGGAGGAGTTATCATGGGCCTGGTTTATCGTTATCTGTGTCTATCATGCCGCAATATTGATCTTTAGTTCTTTCAACATGAAATGTGAGTTTCTATACGAGTAACAATAAATAAATAGCAGCTATGTTCAAAACAATTGTGGTTGTTTCTGCAATAAAAATATTGGTCAACGACTTACAAGGATTTTAAAATTGGTGATACGTTTATTTGTAATTGAATTAATTAAATTTAAATAAAACGATGTTTAATTTATAATATTGAGTATTCCATAACCAGTTGAGTTTCGCTCACATTCAATGTCAGTAATTTGGTAGAAATATTTACTATTTCTAGAAAGTTAAGTTGCACAAATATCACCATCTGTCTGTCTATATGAAGTGATACAGTAGGTATTGCTGGTCAGTTTGTAGCCCCGTGTGTTGCTTGGATTAGATTTATCCGCGCTCAAAGTGGAGTGCATGTAGCGGAGTGTAACCAGCCTCGCACACATACACACATACATACTCACACATACTTGCGTATATGTACAGGTTCAAACATTGCACTAGTACAATGCTTAGCGTAATGAAATAAATTTAGAAAAGGTTTAAGTTGCTTTGAAGTCATTAATGCGTTAAAACTTTTATATAAATATGACCCAAAGAAGCATAAATTATAGGAGTGCATACATACGAGGATAAAGCAAACATAGATCAACCTATTTCAATTTAGTTCGCTAAGGGAATATACGCATTATTGCTTTAATACATTATTTTCCCATATCGTACAAGCTGTCTGCAATAAACTTAGTAACATTTGAAATTGGAATTGAACAATACAACAAACATATCATTCTTTAAGTAAGTTGGCTTATCTCTAGTCTTTTCAAATTCCACTTATCAGCATTGTATTGCTCTTCGATATATTCTTGTATTCTAGTTCTACATTCTAACAAGCCATGTTAAATACAAAGCAAATACTATCTCAAATGAAGCCGAAAATGATTGACAATAAAAACAACTGTTATTCTTATATCATTTTCTGTAAACTTGTCAGTCGTCACACATATGTAGTTGCACTCTGAGAAAGTACAACTCTGCGTACAACTGCAAAATAGTTGTCGTACTTTTATCATACAATTTCATGGAATATAACTAGCTTTATTTTCACCATTATTTTGCATTTTTAATTTAATTTTATTGGTTTATAAAAATTAACAAATACAAAAAAAACAGTCTTCCTACACACAGTCCTAAACTTCTCCCAAAGTAAAGCAGAGCTCCATCCATATTTTCCTTGATCGCAGTACATTTGATTGTATAAAGTTTGCTCGGAGCTCCTCTCTGTGATTTATAGGCGCCGCCGGGACCCAATGATACATGGACCGAATAAAATTCAATCGCTTTTTGTTATTAAGATAACACAGCCTTAAGTTTATCTGGCTTGACTCCCGACCTGAGGGCGGTGAACTTACGAATTTACTTTTAAGCTTTCACTCTCGAATAAAGCTTGGATTAAGGTGTGATAGCATAGGTGTTGTTTTTTCATATTTAGGGGAATGTAATACAAAATAAACAATGTTAATGTTACTGATAATATCTTTAAAGTAAGAAATACTGAAAAACACTGTTTATGATCTCCATTTACGAGATGCAAAAGATCAAAATATGGTCTTGTAGATGGCAACACAGGAGCAATGGCCAAGTATTTTATTTTTATTTCTATCGTAACCAACATGCACTCGTACCTCTTCAACAGAACCTGATCATTTAGAAATAATTTCACAAACATTTTCTTAGTATAAGCTATTAGCAACGGTTCGTACGACAGTCCAC
Organism: Macaria liturata; assembly: GCA_964023185.1. Lineage (NCBI taxonomy): Eukaryota > Metazoa > Arthropoda > Insecta > Lepidoptera > Geometridae > Macaria > Macaria liturata. Next base: position 12,377,648 of record OZ026821.1, read on the forward strand.
CTGCGCAGTTGAGCCTTATACACCGTATCAAGTCAGATTGGTATCGCGATACTGAACTGTGCATTAATTTACGTTTCTAAAGGCTTTCATACAGCTATTTGTACTGATTGGTATTTGATCCTTGTGTAATTGAAATAAAAATTTTAAAATTAAGTTTTTGGTCCAATTCTATATGACATCTTACCTCCAATTTGTGGTTTATAAAATATATCTCTTTTTTTTTAGAGTAAAAATATGTTTATTTGCCATTTGAAAACTTAACCTACATATTACATATTTTAGTTAATTTACAATACAATATGATTATATATATTATATAGTATCTTAACACCAGAGTTAGCCACTCTGTTCTAAATTACTTAATTTTCACATTTTAAAATGTCCTTTACGCGTCTCTCAGACATATTTGTCTCAAGTACCAGGCGATCATAACCCCGAGGCGAGTGCTAATGAAAGCGCTATAAAACAATCAGGTGTAAGGGCTCCCTTGCCGCGCGAATTTAGTCATTACCGCCATTCACTTAACGACCACTACGTGACTACTTGAGCACTGCGAGCCGCGAGGCGAGCACGGGAATGAATTAGATACGTGCTTGTGGACTTAGTGCACGGAAGATGGTGATGTTTAGACGCAGCGGAAGATGAATTTAGTTTTAAATAATAGACGGATCATTACCTTGTGTTTTTATTATTATTATTTGTAACCTATTTGATTGTGTAAGACAAATTCGGTAAAATACAATTTTTCTTTTTCGTAATAAATTGTATCTGAATTTACAGTAAAAATCATTTTTTCAAGTCGTGCTACGACTGCTACGGTCTAGATCATCCGTAGACCCTCTACGCAAACTCTACGACACACTGCTACGAATCGTAGTATATGCAATTGTTACGCTTGTCTTACAAATACCGCCGGCGTGGCTCGGCGCGACCCTCCGGAAACAAATCAAGACAAACACACTTCGCACGTTACAAAGAAGCCTATTGAGACTAAATAAAAGGAGCTTTCAATGAAAAGAGCCCACAAAACCTGCACGCCTGTCAACACTTGTTTACTACCCTAAGTACTTTTACAAACTTGTTCAATAACTTCTCGAGGGTGCCACGCGTTGAGATGGACACACAATTTACGTGCAGTTTTTTTAGTACCCAATTTAGTCACGCGAGTGAGCGAGAGTGTCGGGTAGTAACTCGGGAGCGCCATTCCTCTCTATTAGACGTGATGTGTGAATGAGACGGATGCATGCGTGGTGTGTGCGTGCGAGAGGGACGGGTGCGGAAATTTATCGCGGGTCAAACGCTCAGTGGACAATATTGTCTTATTCGCATTCCTCTGTGATCGGGTGTGGGCCGAGTGGGGCATAGCATAGTAGTGGGAGAGGGAGAACTACACACTACTTACACTGGAAGGTACTTATATTGTAAGTACGATCATGTAATAGTGGCAGGAACTGGTGTCGATAGTAAACCGCCTTAGAGGCCTGTAACTAACAGCTGCGACCAACAATACAATATTCTGATATTTTACATAGACAATCAAAGCTATTAAATTTTGAATTTTAACCATCATTAATTTATCCCCTCGTGACACAGTAAGTAAATTTCATAGGAATAGGCTGTTTTTTTTGTAAGTACATTGTTAAATTATGTACGTTAATCATTTTGCAGTCACTAAAAGTAAAGCCCAGTCTTGGAATGCGAAGAATTTTCCATCTGTTTACTGTAGCGATTGGCGATTACACGTGATGGTGAAAAAATGTAAATATGTTTTTCATGTTTTGCAACCAGATATTAGTACTTACTCTAATTTTAGTTTTATTCCATTTCCACTTTGAGGAAAAAATAGCCTTTTTCATAGAATAGTGAGAGCTGAGAAGTGAATACCTTCAAAGAGCCTTTCTTCCGAGACGATGTAATAAACACCTGGAATCGGCTCGAGGATGGCTCACAGGACTTGAGGAAACACTTTGAACTCAGTCCACACGAAATAGCTCCTTATCACAAAGGAATAAGGCGTAAACTTGATCGCTGGAATGTCTCTTCAGTTTTTAAATTAAGTTGAATCATCACACTTCACAATAAGGCAGTAAATATACGAGTGTTTGTATTGTCTTCACATTAAACATGAGCTGATTGAGATTAAATTTCGTGTAAGTGCAAATATAGGTATCTACTTATTTAGAGGAAACTTTCAGACTAAAGCTTGTGTGTTTGCTATGAGTCTAGTGAATCTACTTTTCATGTTCAAACAGTTAAGATTGCATTATTAAGTGTATTATCTTCACAGTAACGTTAACATTCGTAACAACCAATCAAACACTCTTGTTTATATTCTTACTTTTGTGACTCTCAATTGTTTTTGTCATTTTGTAATCATGTAGATATGATAATTATACATCTTCATCCTGATCCAGTCACTTGCAATCCCATTTTATTTAGTAAACAAAACAGTATCATATTCAAACCGTAACCTCAGTTCTCTCTTTGACCCTGCTCCCACTGCAGCATACATTACTGCGCCACCGCTCGCTCCAGGCTCGCTCCATCAGTATGCAGCGCGCAGTGGTCGCCGTACATCACGGGACTCTCCATTGCTTGCTGCACTGCTATCAGAGGAAATTGTTTAGAGAGCGTGTGAGATCTATTATAGTACCTAGTTGCATTTATAGATCGATAGATATACTAGGTTAGTGATTCGTTTTTTATCGTAATAGAGGTAGATAGTATGTGTAGGTGTAGGGCTATCTTGTGGCGGTTGCTTATTGACATTGGATTGCACTTGACCATAACTCATCTAGTTGTAAGCTATCATTCCGGTTTAAAATGGTACGTGTTTATTGTTATGTTACCATAGCAACCACTTTGTTATATTTGAGAAATATCATCTAACTTGCCTTACATGTTGTCGAATATTTTTTATGCTATTACGATGTTTGTGTATATTATCAAATGACATAGTATACCTATGACAATGTTAGTTTGTCCTGAATTGGATCTCACCACTATTTCACCGGCTTGTCTCGACCAGTATCTCGCCCCCGTCAGTCAGTATATGGCGCCTTAACTACGCACCTCCAACGTTTTATTACGACTATAATGATACATTACTCAAACAATGCCTTTGTTTCAAACACTTTATTTTAGACTTTTAATGACGCATTAATGAAGGAGGTCGGGGGCTCTGGTTGACCCTCACCTCGTGGCCCCGGGGGGGGGGGGAGATACTGATGTTTTAAGGGGTCGTCACTTCGTTAATGAGTATTGGTTTTGCCGTAAATAAAAAAAAAACAAAGAATTACAAAATGTATGCTAGTACAATAAAAAAAATCACTGGCTGGCTGTAAATATCTCAAGACAATAAATACGTTCATATGATAGTGACCTTCTTAAAATAATATCAATAAGTGAGTAAATAAAGAATCATCCGAAAAAATGTAATGCCTAAAAAAAGAAACACATTAGTTATGATTCTCCACAAACAAATAATATCGTTCTTGTGGCACTAGGAAAGTACAAATCTTTACTACATAGATAAGAGTATAACTATAATTTTGCCGGTCTTCAAGTCGAGAGTAAACCGGTTTCTTCTAGGCAAGCGCGCTAGATCGTAGATTATAACGTTGCTTAGCATCAGGCAAGTTGTAGTCAAGCGTAAGCTTATATCATGTAAAAAAATAAAAAACTTTGTAGGCATACACACATTTACACATATAAATACAGACATGTATGTATGTGTGAGTTCACAAAACTAGGCTCGAACATAATCCAACAATCCTCGTCGTGAAGTAGTTATTGTACTTCATACAGGGCTCGTAGTGAAACATGCGACACATTCTCAGTACTGGTTTTAGATTCATAAAAATTAAACAAAAGAATTTAATTAAAAAAATTATTCTTTAAATGAATAAAATATTGTTAAACATTTTTTCTGGTTTCCTAACTTATTCATCTCCCGGAAACCTGTGTACATGTGAACCTAGATTGCTGGAAATTTCAATTAAGTATGTAAATATTGTATTTAGCTTCCTTCCCATGTATGTATGTATATCTATGTATATGTCGCAGGTTCCACGTACCCATGTACGTACATATATCTGTAAAGTTGTCGGACTCACTGAGCTCTGTATTTGTCCACTTCACTAAGTTTTTCCCTCCTCTAATGAGCGTGTTCTTCCAAATAATATCTTGAGATACTCGACCTATTCATTGCTATTTGAATAGGTTTCTTGTGTGAAGTTACGAGGTCTTATCGAGTATTTTGTATTTATCTTATTCCTGGATCTGATCTCAACCATTATTGTCACGATGTGTTCAATCTATAGACATTTTATTTTAGAATTTCCTCCTCTATTCGTGGTGTAAGTAAGCCGCTAGCAGTGATAGCAGCAATATCGCGGCAATATCGGTCTTGCTTCATACCCTTGAGTGTGGAATCAGGTTCCCGATATCGAGTTATGTGGGAGTGCTCTCGACGTCTCGCGATGACTTTGAACTGCGCCACTCCGCGCCACTCCGCGCCACTCCGCGCCACTCCGCGCCACTCCGCGCCACTCCGCGCTGCACCGCGGTGCACACCGAGATCATCACGTCTTAGTTGTACTTAATTTACACTAGCGGCCCTGCCCGGCTTATATACCTAAATCCGTCTAAATACTATCTGTTAAAAAACACATCAAAACCCGTTGCGTAGCTTTGAATACATACAGACGCGAATAGTAACTTTGCTTTATGAATATACTATGTAGTGATTGAACAAGCGTATACCAAAACTATACTTTTAGAAACTCTGTGCTCAAGCTTCCGTAGAACTCGCGCATAGTGTTTCGAAACGGTTCAAATGTAATTCCCATACTTATTTACACGTTTTTTCCCCTCATCTCATCTCATCTCATCTCGAGTTCGTTCAACCATTAATGAATATACTCGTACATATCAATGGTTGATTTAACTGGGTTTTATTTTTATTTGAGCATTATTAACTCGTATGTGTATTTTTAAATATAATAAATAACTGCCTTTTGCATTAACGTAACTTACAATTACACTGTAAGCTTTGCAACTTGACGAACACACTGTAGAAAATCTATAAAGCAATCTTTCTGACTCGAACAGTTTTCAAATACACATAAAAACCTTAAGCAAAGCACCTTTCCTCCATTCCCGCGCAGTTTATATGAAATCCGGTGAAATAAGTGAAATAAAAACAGTTATCCAGCGCTTTCCTCGTACTTAGCGTTCTCCAGCGTAAAGCGGGAACAAGCGGATATAGCGCTGCCGCGGGCCGCTGCAGCGCTTATCTGGCTTGTGGGGCTGAGACCTGATACAGAGAGCGAGGCGGAGGTAGATAGAAAAACCGCGAGATTATGTTGATTTGGAACTTTCATAGATTATAGATGTTTTGAAATTATTGCAATTGCAAGAGCGTACACAAGTAGGTACATAGTTATTAATAAGTTTTTTTATGACAATATGTGATACTGATACATAACATAGATCATACTTGTATTTGTTAGTCTATTAACTTACATTTCTAAGATAAACAGTGGCATTTCTTTATCTACTATCCATGTGAGTAAGGTATTGCAGCTAGTCCCCTCGCGCGCCGGCAGATATAATTGTGCGGCCGCGGCCGGTATCGTTCAGCGCACAATGCCACGGATCTGATAAGGCGCCTGAAAGCCTGCCTCTACCTTGCTCACTGAGATAATAAGCTAATAGACTAGGACTTGAAAGAATTGAAATGTTACTACAAATCATACCATTATAATAAAGTGTCTCTGTTCTGTTTGTTCGGCTCTCAACCACAACGGAGCAGTGGCATAAGTCATCTTGATTTGTTCGGCTTTGAACCACAACGGAGCAGTGGCATAAGTCATCTTGATTTTTTATACGTAGGTAGTTAGGTAGGTAAAAAAGGTAAAGTGACTTAGGATATTTTTACTCAGTAATAATGCGAGCAAAGCCCTGTGTATCCCCTAGTTTATTTTATAAATAACTCCGATACAATATGTGGAGTACTTTTGCTATAAAATTATGTAAAAACATATATATACAGCAGTTAACGTATTATTACATCCACGTCAACCTGTATCTGGTGTCTATGGGGTGCTAGAGCGGTGGGAATCAGGTACAATTCCCTTACATCGTAAATCTTTGTAAATATTTTTAGCTCCGTCCTCATTTCGTACTGCGCTGTAAACTGCTCCGCTCAGCTTTGTCTGGAAATTGAGATGAATATGTAGGTCGACAATATAATGGATAATTTTGATGTTTTCTTCTTGATTATTGTATGATTTAAATACTTTTTTATCTATACTAATATTATAAAGCTGAAGAGTTTGTTTGTTTGTTTGAACGCGCTAATCTCAGGAACTACTGGTGCGAATTGAAAAAATATTTTTGAATAGACCATATATCGAGAAAAGCTTTAGGCTATATAACATCACGCTGCAACTAATAGGAGCGAAGAAACAATTAGAAATGTGAAAAAAACGGCGAAAATTATTCATCTTTGAGGGCTTCCGTTGCGTGCGCTGCGAAAACGGTTCAAGTCGTGGGTAACAGCTGTTATTTATAAAGCTGAAGAGGTTGTTTGCAAAAATAAATATAATGCCCAAAATAACTATTCCATGACGGACGAAGTCGCGGGCACAGCTAGTTTCATATAATAACATGTCAACTGAATGACCCGCTCGCATGTATATAACTAGAAGCTACAGTTTCCAGCTAATATTTTGTAAAAATAATATTCTTAAATATTGACATTACCTATGGAAAGCCTACGTAACACCGCAAACCCCAGCTAATATAATATACATGATACTAAATGATTTCATGGGGAAGCGAGTGCTTGCAGCGAGTCCAGTGCCGCTATAATCGTAAGATTTACTTCCCAAATGTACGGAGAGTGCCAAAACTTTATGGAGAAGTAAAACTTGGATCATTTCATGTCACAGGACTACATTGTAGACCACTGAGTTTCATTGCAGACCTCAGTTATTCATTTATTGCGGATAAGGTAATGTCTCCGTTTCACTAATTAGGAAATAGATTAGACTAAATTAATGCTGCAACTTTTAAAGCCCTTGCACTCACGAAAATAATCGTAGTGATGAATTATCGAAGTTTCTTTCTTCACACTTTCCTGTATATAAATACGAGTATACTTTTTTAATGTAATAGGCAAAAAATTAATTTTCTTTGAATTCGTTGCATAGAAACGTGACTTTAGATCGTTTAAAATTCGTGCCTACAACTCCATGCTTAGCAATAATAATAATGGTGACTCACTTACAGCATAAATTGAATTTATTTAACTTTGTCATGATTTGCGATTACGATTTTAAATAGCCTTCAATAGCTATTGTACTCGTATGCAAAATGACACTAAAATGTATTAAATTACTTAATATCATAATAATGATTAGTCATTACGATAAGTAATTTAATACATTGTACATGTAGGAACGAACTTTAAAAGATCTAAAGTCACGTTTATATGCAAAGAATTCAAATAAAAATTACTTTTTTACCTATTACATTGAAAAGTTATTATCATTTGTATGATTGAGTCCAGGACTTCAAATTTATGACGTTCATTCATTTTACTTTATAATAATGTAACCCCATAAACGTGACTTCCCGTTACTTTAAATATGCCATTTTTCTCTCCTGCACTCTGTAAAGTAAATCTTTAAAGTTCCGCTGCAGTGGCATTAAAATGAAAAGTGAACTGTTAATAGTGAAATATTGAGGGACATTATCGACGCTGCTTCAGATAATTATGACAAGCCTGATGGCTGATAGAGGAGCCGAGACCGTGGACACACACACACACACACACACAGTGGAGCGGACACTTTGCAATTGTACATTCGATTACACAATTGGCCAAATTGAAAACAATTCGTGGAGCGATTCAATTTTCTGCTCGTGACGATTGCGTATACCTACAGGTTTCACGCGTGTAATACTGTTTCAAATAAAACACATAACTTTTTATAGGTAAGTATCAATTTCTAAATTGTTGGTATTAAATGGGTTCACACAATTAAACCTAATCTTGTTTGCATCATTAGTTCTAAAGTTTGAATACCTCTATTATTATTTCCACATCCGTCCCTCATCATAGCAGATTACATTTAAATTTACCTCGCTCATACTGCGGCGACGTTTCTTCCTGACGCGACTATTTTTATCATATTTGACATTCCCATTTGAACCCGAGCGTGGCGTTAATATGAATGCAGATCGTTACCTACGCTCGCGGGAAATTGGGTCCTATTTGCATGTAGACAGGGCTTGAAATGGGTTGCAGAGTTGGCGTCGAATGTGAACACAATGAAGCAAAGTAAACAATTGGTCTTTCGGCCGGTGAATAATTCATGCTTCGAATTACGTATAGAGGGCGCAGCTGAATGTGAGTGTTGTCCGTCGGCCGTCGAGCGCGGTGCGCCTTCCAGCGGAGTATCTGCTAATGTGAGTGTTGTCCGTCGGCCGTCGTACGCGGGGCGCCTTCCAGCGGAGTATCTGCTAATGTGAGTGTTGTCCGTCGGCCGTCGTACGCGGTGCGCCTTCCAGCGGAGTATCTGCTAATGTGAGTGTTGTCCGTCGGCCGTCGTACGCGGGGCGCCTTCCAGCGGAGTATCTGCTAATGTGAGTGTTGTCCGTCGGCCGTCGTACGCGGGGCGCCTTCCAGCGGAGTATCTGCTAATGTGAGTGTTGTCCGTCGGCCGTCGTACGCGGTGCGCCTTCCAGCGGAGTATCTGCTAATGTGAGTGTTGTCCGTCGGCCGTCGTACGCGGGGCGCCTTCCAGCGGAGTATCTGCTAATGTGAGTGTTGTCCGTCGGCCGTCGAGCGCGGGGCGCCTCCCAGCGGAGTATCTGCTAATGTGAGTGTTGTCCGTCGGCCGTCGTACGCGGGGCGCCTTCCAGCGGAGTATCTGCTAATGTGAGTGTTGTCCGTCGGCCGTCGTACGCGGTGCGCCTTCCAGCGGAGTATCTGCTAATGTGAGTGTTGTCCGTCGGCCGTCGTACGCGGGGCGCCTTCCAGCGGAGTATCTGCTAATGTGAGTGTTGTCCGTCGGCCGTCGAGCGCGGGGCGCCTCCCAGCGGAGTATCTGCTAATGTGAGTGTTGTCCGTCGGCCGTCGAGCGCGGGGCGCCTACCATCGGAGTATCTGTTTATGTGTTGTCCGTCGGCCGTCGAGCGCGGGGCGCCTTCCAGCGGAGTATCTGCTAATGTGAGTGTTGTCCGTCGGCCATCGTACGCGGGGCGCCTTCCAGCGGAGTATCTGCTAATGTGAGTGTTGTCCGTCGGCCGTCGAGCGCGGGGCGCCTCCCAGCGGAGTATCTGCTAACTTCACTACGTGCCTCTTTTATATTTAACATGTTGCAATTCAAATCATGTGTTGTTTGTCATGTTCTATTTTCAAATCATCTGAATTTCAAATCATCATTTCTTATTGGGTTTTAAGAGACATGACTCCTTTTGAAGTAATTTCAGTGTTATCTAATGATTTTGAGTTCCTAGAAACCCGACTAATATAGCTAGAATAGGCTCTGAATGTAAAATGGAACTAACATTTGCACTGTTCAAATGGATTTTCTAGTTCATTTGTAAAGCGAAAAGTGGTTACGTAATCAATGATTAAATTTAATTTTTCCTGTATATTTTTGGAAATATTTTTTTTTTTTTTTTTTTTTAACTTGAACGGGTTTGCACTTGACCATAGTTTACCTGATAGCAGGCAAAGGCTATGGCCTAAATATAAAGACAACTAATAACAAAAAAATAAACTAACTACAAATTTTGACATTTAAAGCTCCTTACTAAGTAGTTCAAGTTAGCGCAACCAAGCGCGGGCTGATAACTTACTAAGTAGTTCAAGTTAGCGCAACCAAGCGCGGGCTGATAACTTACTAAGTAGTTCAAGTTAGCGCAACCAAGCGCGGGCTGATAACTTACTAAGTAGTTCAAGTTAGCGCAACCAAGCGCGGGCTGATAACTTACTAAGTAGTTCAAGTTAGCGCAACCAAGCGCGGGCTGATAACTAACTAAGTAGTTCAAGTTAGCGCAACCAAGCGCGGGCTGATAACTTACTAAGTAGTTCAAGTTAGCGCAACCAAGCGCGGGCTGATAACTTACTTGTACATACCATTACTAATCTGAAGTACAATAAATACATATAATATGACGCGATATGTGTGAGATTGGCACACTCCTTATTATTAAGTTTTCAAAGTGAAATGTAAGACTAGTTTTATCATACACATTCCAGTCTGGTCTAGCTTAAATTCTAGTCTAACTAAAATAGGTTTAAGATTTTGTTAAAACCTAAATAATATTTTCAAAGCCAAAATAAAAAGAAAATCGTACCATAAAATACATTCTCATGTTTCGCCGTCACCTTCAACAAATGCTATTGTTCACAAACAAACAGATAATAAAAAAAAAATATTAGTACAATTGTAATGATTTACTGCCGACAAAAAAGTTAAGCGTTTTATCTTTCTTTTGTATTGTTTCTTAGGAATATAAAGGGAAGCTCGATTCTCCTCGAGCTCCTAACTTATCGAGCTGCGAGGGAAGGTTGACCTACAGATGCACGAGTTTAGGAACACTTCTAGGGTTAATGTAGCTACAAGCAACAACTGTTAGAACTTACACGTTACTATTACAATGACCGAAACGTTACAATCAAATTGAACATACATATTGAATGTGACATTAAGTTTACTCAAATTATTGTTCCTATATGAATATTATATATACATACATAACGTACATACAAACATAGATTTGATCATAATTTTCACGTTATATATTTCTATACGACTCTGATAATATGTTGCTTTATTTTTTCCAACAAAAATCTGGCCGCAAATCTGTACACGCGAGCTAAGCTCCGTTCCGTCAGTTATCCATTATAGTAATTAATTACAAGTTGGGTAATTATGCTCCTTAGCGGGCAACAGTTCATAAATAACAAGTCGACTGCTTACTTCTGTTGAGTTTCGCTTCACAAATACTAACAAAAAGCTCTCGTCGACTAAATTTCCATACACGATGTGTAATTTGGAGCACACTGGAGCTGTAGTGGAACAATGAAACTAAAACAATAAAAGGTTATACAAATTCGGACGCGACCGCTGACGGGCCGCACTGTTGTCGCTGCGGCCCGGTGCGGCCTGGTGCGGCACGGTACAGCCCGCTGCGGCACGGTACGGCCCGCTGCGGCACGGTGCGGTCAGGCTGCGGCACGATGCGGCCAGTCTGCGGCACGGTGCGGCCCACTGCGGCACGGTGCGTTCCGCTGCGGCTCGCGGCCGGCTAATTACCACACTACTGGTAACGATGTTTTGTTGGGATATACTATACTAGTACATGTATATTGCCGTAGTTGCGGTGAAGTTAAACTCGCCAGCGCCGTGTATCAGGGAGAGCTTTTTTCGACACAATCGGTAAATAAAACCACACTGAAATATGTTGGCTTCCATTTACCATCCCCTGAATATAACCGCAGAGTGAACTATCACGTTTTAGTTAGCGCCTTTACTTGCTAAGTGCAAGTTTTTTGTAAACACTTAACTGAGCCTATAATAGGTTCGAAAACTTGAAGTTAAAAATATTAACAATATGGTGCTAATATAATTTAAAAAGTAAGTAAACAGCTCGATGGTATTCAAATTTCATGCTAAAAGCTACTTTTTAAATTGGCAACTAAATGGGATGAGGATTATACATAAATTTTCAAATAAATGTTTTGATTTTCTTTTCTAATAATGATTACAAAAGCATAACTTACTCTATTTAAAGTTAACTTACTATTTAGGATAACTCTTTGTAACAGTTCTCACGTAGTAAATAACATATCTGTTTCTCGGAGCGGTGAACATCACACGAATGTTTGATCTATAAACAAACGATTACTGTTTCTGGAACCTCCTCTGCATCTACTTCTTGCTATCTAAATGTAACTGCCACAGATTATTAACTAGTTACAGTGTTACTATGATATTAAACTAGCTTTGATGTCAGAACCAAAGTCAATGAATTGCTTAAGAAAAGTAAATGAAGTCCGCCAAGAAGTTAAGTGAACGAGTAACTCAATATCTAAGTTGGTATGAGTGTGGCAAACTCAAGTGTCGAGAGTTTTCAAATCGCTAACATCGCCTAGCTCACATCATTTAACGTGTGCAGTACGATCATGAAGTAGTCATCGAGTGAAAACATTCTAGGAGTCCTACATTCTATATAATTTTACTCTATGTTGATCTATTGAAATTCTTTGGTATATTTAATATTCAAAATAAATGTGCACTTGTTCAATCTGCGGGCAATAATGTGCGGCATATTGGAGCAAGTGATGTCCTCTAGAGATCAGCCATTTCCACACTAGCGTCGAGTATAATGTTAAGTAGGTTCATTTCATGTTTATTCAGTTTATGTCGGCGCTCAGTTTGTTTATGTGTCAGTAACTAGCCGGCTTCAAGTGGAACCCTTTATGTCTATAAAACATGTACTCTCATTACACTTTGTTCTCGCCAGCTACATTGTTTGCTTACACGTTTTTTGAAGAAGGTGTTTGGCTTAGTAGTGAAGTATCTAAGTATTAAAAACTTTCAAGTTTTATTTGATTATTTTTTAGAACTTGATATTTTCATATAAGAATTTTGTGAAAACTAAAAGGTTTTAATTTCAAATACTATGAGATATTAATTAAATATTGTAAGTCATATAGCATGTTTTAACTTTCTAAGAAATTCTATAAATCAACGTTTAAAGCAGTCCTAATAGCTAAAACATTATAACTACGTTCAATAGATACCTACATTTTACCAACCTTGCAAGCTGGCATCATACTCTGTCACTCCCTTCTTGAAGACATAAACATTTATTAGACTCGTGCTGTAATAATATATCTTGTATTCAGCTTAAACGTTATTTATTTCGGGCGATACCGTGCGCAGGATGTTGTGTAAATGTGTCAATGGATAAGGAAATGCAGATTGCGAGGGGAGTCGAGCGGTACAAGGGGTAGAGGGGTAGAGGGAGATAAATCGACTTTACTTCCCTCCTTGCGTCCTCGCTCCAAGTAGGTGTAAAGTGTGTGTCACGTCGGAGCTCTCTCACTACTGTTTCTTTATAAAAGCGCTATTGCGCTAGATTGCATTGCATTGCGAGTTAAGGTCAAGTGTGAGCTTATCTGGAACAAAAAAGAGACTTTCCAATATCAAACAATAAATGCAAATAAAATCTACTAAACGTATTTGCCCGCAATGCCACGAACTATCGAAAATTAACAAACAAATATGTATCTGCCACATCGATTACTAATTCAATTCGATTCCACTTAGTCGATAAAAATAACTCTTCGACTAACATACATCCGTAATTCCTATTTTTAATCCCATATAGTGAGGAATGCTATACAGGGTGTCTGGTATCAAAAGCATTACTTTTAAGAGTGGTTTAAATTTGTCAAAAGCAAATACTTTTAATTAAAAACTTTTGGAATCGGTCAAAAAAATGGGCTCTCTATACATTTTGTACAGGTGGAAATGAACTTTTTGAATTAAACAGCTAATTTATTTGTGAATTGTCAAAAGTCGAAGAACAAAAGTTATTGTTTGATATACTAAAACCGCCTTTAAAAGGTAATGTGTCAGTCGGGAGTAACCCTGTATGATGTAGTGTATGGAACAGTTAGTAGTGATGAATAGTTGATGGCGAGAATAAAACATTCAAACGACTGGATGGCTCGTTGCAGCCGGGCACTGTGTACGGTACACTGGACAGAAGGATAACTTGTGTGATTGGACAGACGGGTAGTTGGGTTTCTGTAGATTAGGTTTATGGTACTAAGGAGTTGATGATGCCAAATACGAACAAAGTCTTACAACATTCCTTTAACAACTATACAAATTAATATTTGTGGATGTTTTTTTGATAATAAATATTCCGGTTTATTGCACACAGCGCCATCCAGCCTCATACTAAGCAAACGCTTGTGTCGCGGGTAATACTCAGTGCTAGCTGTGGTACTAGATAACGGATACTTATATATATTTTTTTTAAATACATACTTATTATTCACAGAAACGAGCTACAGCCATTGAACCCGCACCCCTAGATTAGAAGGCAGAGCCACTACAAACTATGCTAACAGGCCAGTCAACCGTCGTGTTCAATGCCAAACCTTAAAATCTTCAGAAAGATATCGTCCGTGAACTGTCGCAATCGTTTGATAAAGATTATGCAAGTAGAAGCCCGTTAACGCATCAAATCCATCACCTTTTAACGTGCGCTGCAGCCCGCGTCATGCATACCTACGAATGTCCCGCCCGCGTCCCGATGTCCCGCCATGTCCCGCCGACGTGTCACGTCCCGCTGTCACGTCGCTGTCACGTTACTGCTAACGTAATACCTAGTATTTACACAGACGCTGCATTCGTACTAATATTCGGGACGAGTTTGTTTGCGGATTCAAATTACTTGCCACTTTGAATAGCTGATGAGATTACGTTGTTTATGCATGCTTAGATAAAACTATGATTTACATACCGACGTGATGTTCTACTTTTGTGTTTTGTCCTCAGTATGGGTCTAAAATGTACACTTATTTGATAATTCTCTTTCCATTCAGACAAACATTATACTTATTACGAAACAGAACCGATGTTATTTGTATTCACTTTCGTCATAAATCTGAATTAAATTCGAAAACTACGTAAGTTTAGCAAAGTGTAAGATTTCATTTAAAACAAAGCTCGGCCAGGTTTAGTTAAAATCATGCAAAAGTTGAATATAATTTAGTTAGAGAGAGGCCCCCGGGGAATAGAACTCAGGCAATTGAGGCCAGCTTTCATTGCAAATGGAATTCTTATACGAACCTATTTACTCGTAGTACTATCCAATTGAAATAAGAAAATTCCTCGTGTCATCACTACTTACAATATTTTTTTATAAACATCATTTTTCTTTACTTTTTGTATACATTTTATAACCATATAATATACATATAATATATTTCTTGTAGACAGCTTTCTGCATAAAACAAGGCAAGCAAAGCAAATTGATGTTCTTCCCTTCACAAAACTAACGTAAAATAAAAACTGAAGATGTTATTGACAGCAGTATAAAACAATAAAAGGCTCACGGGGAAACAGACGAAGTAGCAGTTGACCAATAAAATAAATAATAATACTAATTACGTATCGATTGAAACGTAATTTATCCGCAATAATAGAGTGATATCAGTTGGTGCGAGTAGTGCGAGTGGTGCAAGTGGTGCGAGTGATATTAGTTGGTGCGAGTGGTGCGAGTGATATCAGTTGGTGTGAGTAGTGCGAGTGGTGCCAGTGATAATAGTTGGTGCGAGTGATATTAGTTCTTGCGAGTGGTGCAAGTGGTGTGAGTGGTGCGCGTGATATTAGTTGGTGCGAGTGGTGCGAGTGATATCAGTTGGTGCGAATAGTGCGAGTGAAATTAGTTGGTGCGAGTGGTGTGAGTGGTGCGAGTGATATTAGTTGGTGCGAGTGATATCAGTTGGTGCGAGTGATATCAGTTGGTGCGAGTGGTGTGAGTGGTGCGAGTGGTGTGAGTCGTGTGAGTGGTGCAAGTAGTGCGAGTATTGGTAGTGGTGCGAGTGGCGCGAGTGGTGCGAGTGGTGTGAGTGGTGCAAGTGGTGCGAGTGGTGTGAATGGTGCAAGTAATGCGAGTATTGCTAGTGGTGCGAGTAGTGCGCCTGGCGCGAGTGGTGCGAGTGGCGCGGCAGTAGGCACCAATCAGGAAGCGAGCGTTAAATATTCAACGAGCTGGTCAATAGCGATCAATGGCGGCTGCGGCTGGAAACAGAAAACAGTACGTCTACTGCCTTCTGTTAGCATGGGAGAGAGGGGAAAAAAATAAGTCGACGGACGCATATGGCACTGGTAGAAGGGGCCAGCCCTATCAAGAATTAAAAACTAGAATATTGATTTTTTTAATAACACATTTCATATATCTTATCCCATTATACATATTTTTAATAGGATAAGATAAAATGTGTGTTCCAATTTACGAGTATGTATTCTATAAAAATATCTAAAGTATCCATCAATAATAACAACAAACATTTGTTCGAATACAAACAAGAGATAATTTCACCATGGTGTAAATAATTCATTTCCAAACGTAGCCCAGGTCAGGTAGTTATTTGTTGATTTTATGTTTTTGGCTCCGCACGAGCCGAACATTATTCCATTCGATATTTTATTTTAATTACTCTTTGCTTTGATTTATTCATACAATTTTAAATTGTTATTCACCAATCAACTTTGTAATAAGTTATAAGTAAGGAGCGCATACTATTTTAATACACTTAGTAATTAGAACATGAGACTAATTTTAAAAGCACTTCGTTAGTTACTAATTTAAACGAGACGTTAAAATAATAGTTAATGTTTAAATTTAATGAACAAGTAAGTAATTTAATTTAAGCTTAAATATCCAAACACTGCTTAAATATTTACACATCATATTTTCTTGCTTTTATTATTTCTTAAAACGAAAACAATTTGGTCTTTAGTACTCAAACTCGTTAACTAGTGACTATCAGGGTTTTAAACCGAATTTATAAAGGAAGTTGTTTGCAATTCAAATGAATGCTTTTTACACATACATTTAAACATTTGACCAACGAGTCTCCTGCAGCGACGTATACGTGACATTGCGGTTAAGCTAGTTGTGGTCAAGCGTAAGGCTATCATAATAAATAAACTATCATTATGTAAGTAATACGTACCTACATACTTAGTTAAATGGTGGAATTAGTTAGTGTGTAATCACGCTGGGAATACATCACATTAGGGCTGGCTCGGAGCACTACACACACTGGAGGGAACGTCTCGACGGAGGTAGGCTGAGGGCTGGATACGGCGGGTACTAGGGAACCATTTATTTCTGGTATAGGTAAATACGTATGTCACGACAGCTAGTCACACGATAATGTATATTTCAAGAAATTGATTGATCCAGTGGACGGATTGTTTTGAACATCAAAATATAATAAGGTATTACCTAGGTGTATGTTCGCTAACCAAGCAAAGAGTGGATATTTCTAGACTAGTGTTCGCATAATCTTCTCAAGTTTAATCAGTATGTCTAATAATCTAAATATTTATTAATATAATTGATCAAAACAATGATGTCAAATGTGGCTCAGTTCTTTTTTTTTGTTACATGAGATAGGCTCACGCTTGACTACAACTTGCCTGATGTGATGATGATGATATGTGACCTTTCCATGGTTATAAGATAACAATGCTTAGATCCTCGCATACCTTGAAAGTCTCCCTGTTGCCACACAGCGCGCCTCATCCAGCCACTGTAGCTCGCTGGCCGCCTTGTCACCGTGTTTGTGTTATCACGGCGAGATGTATCCGCGAGTGACGTCTCTGCACGGTGCTACTCACACTAGTCGCACGCCCTAATAGTTCACTTTGATTTTACATGCGTACGGATATTAGGGAAGCTAAGTAGGTAGGAGTGCTCGTTATGTTGTTTTGATGATTGGTGATGAAGTAGTGATTAGTTTGGTTATTTGTAATTTTAGCGCAAGTAATTTTTGTTGTGGTATAGTTAGACTGCAGGGCAGAAAGATGTTATCACCATGCTAATAACAATACCAGTAAGTCTCCGCAGCGGAACAGCAGTTGAAATATAAATCACCCGATCGTTCTCATTTACACCATCAAAATATTGAATTAACCGGCTTAAACCTGTCGATTGTCATTTTAACCCCTTTTTTCTATTATCTCGTCAGTAAGTCGTCCCTCGTTATCATGATAGCTCCATAACGCGCTATAATTGCAGGTGTTATCTTGTAGCCGACACACTGCGCAGCGGGTGAAGGGGGAGTCTAGAGGGGCGGGGGAGGGAACCATTATTCAAATTACACAACAGCCGCCCATAAAGCCGATAACCTCAAATAAATTACCTTCAACTCCTAAATAAAACACATAATGTGTACATAATACATTATGTATCAGGTGCGGGGAAGTGCTCGCTGTTACAGTGAACTCAGCCGACTTCACCACGGAGGTTGTTTATTGCTAATAGGATAGATAACAATAAGGCGTTAGGTGCTAAGCGTCATTTGGCTTGAAATGGTGCAATGTTCGATTGATGGCGGTGGGGAAAATTTTGGAATTTTTTGTCACCTTTGGTACAACCTTCTTTATGAACTGTAATTGAAAATATTACCATAATAAGGCTTCACGTTGTAATATTTCCATCAAACTGATTTCAAACTGCTACGGAACACTAACTAACTGGATTAAATTATTAAAAAACAACCTCGGATCAACTATCCGTCTTCGTCGTAATACTCACCTGCACACAAAGTCTTATTTATTCCTTCCACTCCTTTATACTTAAAGGAACGTTTCTCCTTTGTGAGTGAAACTCACTCTTCATCCCTTCGTTCTTCACGTACTCTCATCCTAAAATATCCTGAATTCAACCACTCCAATCTGTTCTGTAAATCCTCTTTCACAATTAAAGCTCTCTTACTCTGGAATGACCTGCCTCTAACTACCAGGCAGGCTAAATCTCTGTCGATTTTCCAGAGTATGGTATACAACTATTACATCTCCACGTTGTAAAATATCAATCGCGTTTATTGGTGTTAAATGTGTGTGTTCATAGTTTATTAATATTATTATTTGTAACATGTAAATTAGTTTAACTTTCTTTTTATATTTCTCTGTTTAGATATAGGTTTTATTTTTAAGTATTATTTATTTGTACGCCACCGACCAAACTGATCTCTTTCAACGCTTTCTTGCTAAGGTTGCCTGGAAGAGATCACTCAAGGTGATAAAGCCGCCCACTTGTACATTATTTTTAGTTTAAGTCCTTTTATTGTAATTTATTTATTTTGGTGTGCAATAAAGATATATTGTATTGTAACTATCACGTCACCTTTGTCAACTACTCACATTAAGTTAAATCTAAGTAATTCAATTTCTGTTGCGCTATTCCACCTAAGCCTAAGACTGAGGTTCCCGAGTGTAACCGATCTCAAATAAAGTGGTTCCTTGCGCCTCTAATTGCCTGTACATAAACAGGCATATAACCGCCGCCGTCGTAAACCCTTTTCATCACGCATTTTTTACAACTCTCATCCGTTTTATCGCCGCGGAGCGTACGATTGCATGCCATAAAAACTCTCCAAATCTTCACATGTGCGCTCCCAGGCTCCCCTACCTCCCCAGCTCCCCTGCTCCCCTGCTCCCCAGGGGAGCGAGGAACAGGCCCTTGAGGAGTGCTTCAAGTGGAGTGTTTGTGTTTCGGATCAAACTTCATTTAGCATAACATGGGGAGAGAGTTTTGGGGCGCTGAGGGGCGAGACTTGTGTTGAGATAGGTTGAGGAGGTGTGTAACGTGTCGCGGCGGGAATTAATGCTGGGAATACGATCACATGTCTTACAACTATAATGTTGAATTTATTAAAGATAACATTTCCGGTAAAGTTTGTGTTTAAAAACATTCCCATCCAAACATCCAAACATTGCAGTACAAGGAATCACTGTTAAGGAGCAAAAATCTAAATCTAGTAACTAGATCAGTATCGGTTCAACCGTGTGAAGACTACGATGTCACAGAATAAGTATTCGTAGGTAGTCTATGATATACATATATGTAGATTTCATTTAATATCACAAAATTGGCTTTTTTGCAGTTTTATTTTGAGTACCGTAAAATGGGGTGCATAGGGACAAAACTGGGAATCAGTTTTGACATTGAATATATTCTTCCACATCATTACAATTTTTACCATTTTTGGTAGGATTTGTAATAGATTATTTGATCTTTCCTATGGCAACATTAAACAAGCGTGAAATTAGCTGCAAAAAGTCAAAAAATACGTTTGAAAATGGGTTATACAAGACGCCTGTTATAACCGTGATATTAACTTCGGCCTGTAGGTTTTATTTTGAAATATGTTAATGAGTGTTTGTTTAAAACGTTATTTAGTGTTTTAGCCGTCATATGCATATGACGTAAGCTTAATTTATCACTTAATATTAGTATCATTTTGATAAATTAGAATGCCATGACAAATTGTGTTTTTTGGGGTGAATAAGGACGTCTCAGGTATGAATAACAACGAGAGTGGAGTGAAACGGGACAAGAATGAGATGAATAGGGACGACTTATGTATGAATAGGGACAGCTTTATAGGGTTATCACTATGCAGTTAACTGTTTTTAAGATAAATAGGTACCTATTCTAGATAATAATTAGATTTATTTTATTATGTTTTCATTTTCATAATAATTAAAACAATTAAAGCATATAATAATTAGGTTTATCTCATTATATTAAATAATTCAATAAAACAAAATAAATTTAGTGACAGCCCTAGTAAATTTCCCCATTCACCTTATTTTCGTCTCTTTTCACCCCGATTTCAGGGTGAATAGGGATTGCCTATATTTTTCCGTTTTTTTCTTGAATTGCAATACTAATCGCGTAGTTTTATATTGGTTCATAAAGATACCATGAAGACTAAAATATAATATAATCGTCATACAACTAATTTTCTTCCTAAAAACACCTTAGTTTTCGTTGTAAAATTCAGAATCGTCCCTAGTCACCCCATTCTACGGTATCTAAATCAAATTTTACAACAAACAAACATTTATTATCATAACTGCGTCCGGGATAGCAGGCAATGTCACCAGTTTCGAAATGAGCCATGAAAATAGGAAATAGAAAGGTGGCGGCGTGTTCTATAGAAGTAGAATAATGTAGTGACGGCAGGTCGAATACAGCCGCCGGCCGCTTGGCACTCGCAGCACACCTGCGGCTCTGATATAAACCTGCCGATACAAGCTGCTTGTTGGAGCTAGCTTATGTGGCTCACTTGTTTAACTCACAATAAAAAAACTTCATACGTTTCCCCAGATGACATTTTTCTTGTTCTTTCTTCTTGAGTGAGTTACTTACGTTATGAATTAAAAAGACATTGATTAATATAAAAAAACAACTTACAAAATGTTATACCATATACCAAGTTAAACAAAAAATTTGACATTTTGTAGAAAATTAAAAATGTCTAAGAACTAAACTCAAATTGAGATTACGTGTAAGTAGTACATTTTTACATAACTACTTACATAAGTTGTTTGTAACCGAACTGAGATTCAACTTCAATTTAATTCTACCTGAAAATGAATGCTAAATTTCACCTTTTTGCCATAGAATTGAAAACCATTGTTTACTTGAGTTTCGACCAAACACTTATAATTTGTAATAAAATAACTCATTTCATAATATTTTTATGCATTAACAATGAATCCTTTAACAGCATTATGACGCAACATCTTCCCCAGAAGCTTATCAACACATGTATGTATGTATGTATGATGAAGTGGAAACCGAATTAAAAGTAACCGCCCTTGACCGGCCGCCCGCCGGCAGGGTGCGAGGATTACCTCTCGCTAACTACTCACAATATGACTATAGGAGGCTATGTGTATTATATTATGTCATTACAACATACATTTATGTCAGTACTTCAGAACTAAATAGTGAGTTATTGTAAACGCCATATTTTGGTGAAGAGATAAAATTAACTACGTAATATACCGACCACGTACATAGGTATTAACTTAATATGCCATATTAACTTTTTTTCTTCGTTATTATTGAATAGCACTAATAAATGTTATCTAATTTAACTGTTTTACGCTCTATGAAGTTCTTTGAGTAAGTTGTATGACGCAGTATCCATCGTCAAGTAATCTCTGTAGGTACGCGGCTTAAGTTCCAAATCCTAAACAAATACGTGGCTATAATTGGGGTTGTTTGTAACTCACCATGTTTTATTAAACGCGGCCGCTTGTTGTTTCATACAACCACACACACTCACATACACACACCATACAAAGCCATACACAGCGTCTTGTTGGGACTCTATTTGCCTTGCTAATGTTAGAGGGAAATACTTTACAATAGTAGATCTTATTCAATTTGCCATCGATCTAGAACTTGGTTCCATTTTAGTGTTTTAGACAGATAGATAGAAAGAAGCAAAAGATTATAACTAATTCAAACATTTTATTATGTTTATTATGTCTAGTTTCTATTAGATGGACATTATTTATAACGGAAAATAGAAAAAATGTTCACAAAGTAAACAAAAATATTATTCTTTTCGTCTTTTCTGCACATTTACGAATGGCAAGAACGAAAATTGGTAAAATATTATTTATTCATTTCCAATGTATAATATTAACGATACAATATCAACCAGGAAGCGAAGTGAAATAATATGAAAATTAATTCTTCCTTCCTTTCTGAATACATAACAAGAAATAATAGGGGCTGTGTATGAGGGTAGTTGTAAAAATGTCTCCACTGAGGGTAGACGAGGACTAGTTTGGTGCTGGCAGTGACGCCTGCTGGCGACACACACACACAGTTTTTACCCGACGGAGGGATGAAGGGGTAAAATGGAAGGAGAATAGTCAATTTCATAATAAAGAAGTGTTGTATCAATATAATCTTATATAAAGCGAATGTATTGTCGCATGATGAGCTCACATTTGAAGAGTCTGGTTGATTATGCATCACTGTCTTTTAAAATATAGCCTGTCTACATAAAAAAAGATTTTTGTTGTTTAACGGTACTTCATGAGTATTATTTATATATTTGTGACATGAATAACAAAGCATTCATACAGTTGTAGTGTATGTATGTCCTGTCTAGAGTATAGCTAGGTATAGCTAGGTATGTAGGCACAGTACAGTGCGCTGTGTCGACGACATGACATGTGTCTAGAGTATAGCTAGGTATGTAGGCGCAGTACAGTGCGCTGTGTCGACGACATGACATGTGTCTAGAGTATAGCTAGGTATGTAGGCACAGTAGGTACAGTGCGCTGTGTCGACGACATGACATGTGTCTAGAGTATAGCTAGGTATAACTAGGTATGTAGGCACAGTACAGTGCGCTGTGTCGACGACATGACATGTGTCTAGAGTATAGCTAGGTATAGCTAGGTATGTAGGCACAGTACAGTGCGCTGTGTCGACGACATGACATGTGTCTAGAGTATAGCTAGGTATAGCTAGGTATGTAGGCACAGTACAGTGCGCTGTGTCGACGACATGACATGTGTCTAGAGTATAGCTAGGTATGTAGGCACAGTACAGTGCGCTGTGTCGACGACATGACATGTGTCTAGAGTATAGCTAGGTATAGCTAGGTATGTAGGCACAGTACAGTGCGCTGTGTCGACGACATGACATGTGTCTAGAGTATAGCTAGGTATGTAGGCACAGTACAGTGCGCTGTGTCGACGACATGACATGTGTCTAGAGTATAGCTAGGTATAGCTAGGTATGTAGGCACAGTACAGTGCGCTGTGTCGACGAAATGACATGTGTCTAGAGTATAGCTAGGTTTGACTGCTCCGTTAGCTTAGTTGGTAGTGGCTCTGCCTTCTAATCTAGGGGTGCGGGTTCGATTCCCGCATAACACAAGTAATTATGAATATTAAAATTTGTAATTACTTGTGTTGAGTCTGGTCGTTTCTATGTATAATAAGTATGTATTTACAAAAGAAAAGTATATATGTATTATATCCGTTATCTAGTACCCATGATACAAGCGTAAGCTTAGTATGGGGCTAGATGGCGCTGTGTGATATGTCCTGAAATATTTATTTATTTATTTATTTATGTAGGCACAGTACAGTGCGCTGTGTCGACGACATGACATGTGTCTAGAGTATGGCTAGGTATGTAGGCACAGTACAGTGCGCTGTGTCGACGACATGACATGTGTCTAGAGTATAGCTAGGTATGTAGGCACAGTACAGTGCGCTGTGTCGACGACATGACATGTGTCTAGAGTATAGCTAGGTATGTAGGCACAGTACAGTGCGCTGTGTCGACGACATGACATGTGTCTAGAGTATAGCTAGGTATGTAGGCACAGTACAGTGCGCTGTGTCGACGACATGACATGTGTCTAGAGTATAGCTAGGTATGTAGGCACAGTACAGTGCGCTGTGTCGACGACATGACATATGTCGGGGTCATTCACAATATATCATACTATGTACTTAGTTTTACATACGTCTATTACTTCGCTCATAATATCATACGTTGAATACAATAACACTTAACACATTTTCAGTGCACTATCTACTTGAGCTTGTACCTACAGTTAAACGTCGATAGCTATATTTATAAAAACCCAGTTACATTAAGCGACACTTACCTATAAGTACTTACTTAATATTATAAAGCTAAAGATGTTGTTGGCAAAAATAAATATGATGCCCAAAATAACCATTCCACGCGGACGAAGTCGCAGGCACAGCTAGTATTAACATAATCAAGGCTAACTAAGTTTCAAATGAATAGCTACATGTTCCCGCGTCCACTCGCCCCTGCCCCACGCAGTCACGTTCTACTCGTTATCTCGCTGGATGATACATTATGCTTGTAAGAGACGTATCTACTTATGTTGATGAAGTGATGCCCTTCCTTCAAATAGCGCCACCTAGCGACAACACGGGGGCATTTATTATTTAGGATCGGTGCCGATTATCTCTCGACGCACCCCTACACTATTTCTTTAAAGAAATCTTTTGTAATCTGCCCGTGTAATTTCAACTCTTTGTTAAAGTGTTACGGTTGATTTTCCCCCGTGCATAGAGGAGGGTTACCGCCGTGTCTCGGGAGAGAGTGCATCTGTTCTCGTGCGTGTGATGAATGTGGTGTCGCGCCCGCGCCGGCAGGGGGCGCTGCACATGAACGGTTTGCAAAGCTCAAACAAATACAGGAGGGTCTCAATGTGAAAATATTAATCATCAAATAAGAAGAGAACAGTTCCGTTCAAGTTGGGATTTAAGTAAGAGATGTAAGGTAACCAGATAAAAGTTATTGAAAACTTCCCACATAATAAAACTGTTATTGAATAGATGTGAGATTAGAAAAAAAACATCTATTTTTGAAGTTGTTTCATAGCTGTAGGAGTTGAGTGCGACCGGGCGGCGCGAGGCGGCGGCGGC
>OZ026821.1:12402923-12444902 GCA_964023185.1 Macaria liturata
ATACGAGTAGTAGCTGCGCCTAGCGTGTCGCTGCGACGCGGAGGCTGGCCGATATACGAGTAGTAGCTGCGCCTAGCGTGTCGCTGCGACGCGGAGGCTGGCCGATATACGAGTAGTAGCTGTGCCTAGCGTGTCGCTGCGACGCGGAGGCTGGCCGATATACGAGTAGTAGCTGCGCCTAGCGTGTCGCTGCGACGCGGAGGCTGGCCGATATACGAGTAGTAGCTGCGCCTAGCGTGTCGCTGCGACGCGGAGGCTGGCCGATATACGAGTAGTAGCTGCGCCTAGCGTGTCGCTGCGACGCGGAGGCTGGCCGATATACGAGTAGTAGCTGCGCCTAGCGTGTCGCTGCGACGCGGAGGCTGGCCGATATACGAGTAGTAGCTGCGCCTAGCGTGTCGCTGCGACGCGGAGGCTGGCCGATATACGAGTAGTAGCTGCGCCTAGCGTGTCGCTGCGACGCGGAGGCTGGCCGATATACGAGTAGTAGCTGCGCCTAGCGTGTCGCTGCGACGCGGAGGCTGGCCGATATACGAGTAGTAGCTGCGCCTAGCGTGTCGCTGCGACGCGGAGGCTGGCCGATATACGAGTAGTAGCTGCGCCTAGCGTGTCGCTGCGACGCGGAGGCTGGCCGATATACGAGTAGTAGCTGCGCCTAGCGTGTCGCTGCGACGCGGAGGCTGGCTGATATACGAGTAGTAGCTGCGCCTAGCGTGTCGCTGCGACGCGGAGGCTGGCTGATATACGAGTAGTAGCTGCGCCTAGCGTGTCGCTGCGACGCGGAGGCTGGCCGATATACGAGTAGTAGCTGCGCCTAGCGTGTCGCTGCGACGCGGAGGCTGGCCGATATACGAGTAGTAGCTGCGCCTAGCGTGTCGCTGCGACGCGGAGGCTGGCCGATATACGAGTAGTAGCTGCGCCTAGCGTGTCGCTGCGACGCGGAGGCTGGCCGATATACGAGTAGTAGCTGCGCCTAGCGTGTCGCTGCGACGCGGAGGCTGGCCGATATACGACTAGTAGCTGCGCCTAGCGTGTCGCTGCGACGCGGAGGCTGGCCGATATACGAGTAGTAGCTGCGCCTAGCGTGTCGCTGCGACGCGGAGGCTGGCCGATATACGAGTAGTAGCTGCGCCTAGCGTGTCGCTGCGACGCGGAGGCTGGCCCGAACATGCTTATGCTATCAAACCACAGAGTATACATATCATGTTGTATCAAGTGATCATGATAAAGAGTTTTAACTGGGTCTTTAACAGATAGGTATGACAAGTAACTATAAAAAAGAACTTCTTTAAATCTTGATAATAATATTTGAACATTTTACCTGTGCTATTATAACGTACTTTTACATCTCTCATGTTCGGTAAGTAGGTCCTTATTACCCCCAAATGTGGCTTGTAAGTAACCAATTAGCGCTCTAGGGTAATAATGTAGCTAAAAACGCCCCTGGGCGGTAAGTAATTAAAAAAAAACTTTTCACTCTTTCAAAAAGTTCGGTAAGTAGACAAAGGAGGTCGCTTTTCTATTCAGCCTTGTCTTCGTATGAGTATAATGACTATTATACTCATACGAAGACAATTTTAAATATCGAACGGCGATGCTCAATTTCGTTCCAGAAAAAATAGATGAATAAAGGCAAGAATAGTTTAGCGTTTACTTTAAGTATTGTTTGTTTTTGTTTTTTTTATAAATACTTGCTAATTAGGAAAAAAGCATTAGTTCTGCAAGTGATGAAGATATAAGCTGCACTCCTGATTCAATGAAAATGGAAGCTGAAGGGAGCAATTAGCAATATTTTGCCTGAAAGTTCTAAAGAGATTTATTTGAAAACTTAGTTCATGAAGTGGCGAAAAGAAAAACAAGTAAGTTCTTATTTTGTCCATGACCAATAAATATCACAATCTCAAGCTATTAACATACCCAAAAAACACCTGTCCCTAAAATTTGAAAATTGTTCTCATTTCACTATAAATTTTAACCATTAAAATGTTTTATTCTTGTAATACGGTTTTTTTCTACTTACCTCACAATCGAGATGTAAAGCAGAGTAGTTAGCTCGGGTGTAAGCATAAATTGCACCCTCGAACTATAAGCGCCCTCGCTGCGCTCGTGCGCCTAAATATCTCGGGCTGCGATTGATGCCTTACAGCCCTCGGCTACTAATCTACTAGTAATGACTTCTTCCCGTCTTAACAGCTATGAAGTCCTACGTCGCTGTGACTTGTCTGGTGCTGAATATAGAAGCAAGGCGCGCCATGTAGGTACAAGTATACAACATCACGGCGCGGAGTCATATTTTCTCGGTGTCAAAATAAAACATTTGGATTGATTTATTGCGGGAGAGGAGCACGCCGCGAGTGCGGTACACTCGCTCCACTATAATAATTATAATAATAATAATTTATTTAAAAACACAGCTACGAATTGCATGAATTTAGGAAGTGCAAACAGATAAGTACGCATTGTACGTTGGCTACAAAGCACGCCGAACGCCGAAGTTTTTTTACTAAAACGGATTTGCACTTGACCATAGTTTTCCTGATGGTAAGCAATAGATACATAGGCTGTTATTAAAGTATGCGGACCTGACAAATAATTAAACCTAAGGTGGAGCATGCTTACCCAACCAAAACAGGGTTGCTCTCGCTTTGATGATCGCTACATAATTAAATAGTGCGTGGGAAGTGATGATTGAATTCAGCGGGGTATTCACGACCCTCAGTGCTGAAGATACAACCCGAAGAGGGCTACACCGAGCGAAGGTCATACCCCGCACCCCGTACCGTCGCCGAGTCGTCGAGTTTCCTCCTTCCTTATAATATCATCTACATTTTCGTCCGAAATCTCTTTCTAATTTCCTGCATATTTATTAACTTCCTGTTTACCGAAATCCATGTACCTATTTGTGGAGCAGGTTCCGATAACAACAACACAACATTGTCGTCTCACATTGCTTGCCACTGAACATCCTAGTGGGAAGTGTATGTAGAGAATTCATAAAGCCGTTTAAAACCACACTCAGCACATATTAGTCAAAAAACCTTATATTTTCATAAGTATAAAACTGTGCCTATGAAAGAATATGTCATAATTACTGAGTAGCAGGGTGGTGGTAGCCTGCGACCGCCCCCGTGTTGTCAGTCAACGCGTGTGTTACTCTCGGCCTCGCGAGTCAAACATGTACGAGTACGTGAATATCTGCGGCGCGAGTGGAGTGTGGATAAGATGCCTCTCCCGCCATGTCCCGCCATGCCCCGCCATGCCCCGCCATGCCTCGCTATGCCCCGCCATGCCCCGCTACAGTCCGGTCACGTCCGCCGTCCTGGCCGGTTAGGGTCAGTTCCTGAAGTGCACAAACCTCCTAATAGGACGCTGCGCTAGTTTGTCACGCCGAGTCGTGAGCTTTTTCCTTATTTTTCTCGAACGGGTTTTTTCTTGACTAATAGAATCAAGCACTATCCCTCCATTTAGACTTTTTATATTGAAAATAAAATTCTATTTTGTTAAAAAATGTACTAAATTCATATTACATCATTACATTAAAATGTTTGCTCATGCACGAGTCCTGTGATCGCCTATCGTTGATTTCATTTCCCGCCTGTTTGTCACATTTGATGGATAAATTCCATTTACATACATTGCAAAGGGAAGTATTTTTAACCGATTTGAAAAAAAGGAGGTTATCAAGTCTTATGAAAGTTTTTTTTCGTTTGTGGGTATGTTACGCGATTACTCCATTATTTATGAACCGATTTCAATAATTAGTTTTTTTTATGGGGACTGTTTCCGAGATGGTCCAATATTTTTTTTTCATTCGGCCCAGTGCTTTAAGAAAAAAATCCCAATAAATTCCCAAATTGATAAAGCTTCAATTTCACCTACATTTCCAAAACAACTCCTCGGATTTTGATGCATTTTTTGTGATGTGATGAAGTGTGATTGGTGGGGGCGCTGCTGTATACATTATATCTTCTATATAACTAGCCCAATTTTGATGCAGTTTTCTTTGATAGGCTTAGGTTTGTTCATTAAAGAGAGTAGACTTTTTTAATGTGTCGCGGCCACAGTATGCGGCGCGCTCGAGGCACTCGGAGGGTGTTGCCTCGACTGGCCAGCAGGGCACTGCCGCCGCACGCCGCTGGGGATGCAACTTGATCAAAATGTAGGATATTGTTGAATTTACTTGTAGCAACGCAATACGAAGACGGCATAAAACATCACAAAATTTAATATTTGGCCAGGCATTATTCACACACAGGTATATGCACCGCTAGTTTATGTACGTACATAATAATATCTGAGCGGAAGTATAAAAGTATATTATAAACTTGTGTTGTCTCGGTAAGTGTGGCCATGCGGCAGTCGGAAGGAGTAATTCGGTGGAGATGGGAGGCCGGCCCTCGTTAGCCGCGCTATAAAAATGCTATTTGCATACAGAGTGGGCGCCGGCACGCTGCGACACGCTGCGACACACGCTGGCACACTGCGACACGCTGCGAACCATGCTGGCACGCTGCGACACACGCTGGCACGCTGCGACACGCTGCGACCCGTGTCAGCAAGCTGCGACACACGCCGGCACGCTGCGACACACGCCGGCACGCTGCGACACACGCTGGCACGCTGTGACACGCGCCGGCACGCTGCGACCCGCGCCGACACGCTGCGACACCGAGCGGCCGACGCAGCCGCATTCAATTACCGCTAATTTCGGATGATTCGAGCGTGTTTAATTAAACCTAACAGCTTATTGGGCGCGTGTTATTTCGACTGATTCAACTCGTCCGTGTGATGTTCTATATATGTGTGGCGTCTTGATAACGCAACTGCAATATATGTATGGTACGAGTATGTACGTATATATGAGGTGGCAAGTGTCTCCGAGGCAGTCCCGCGCCGAAAGTGCGGACAAAAAGAAACAAAATTGGCTTCCGTTTGATACAAACTTGGAGTATTGGCGCAAACAACAGAATATACCTAATGTAAATGTCAGATTGTGCGTGTGGTTGCGACCTGCGGTATGCCGGCGCGGCTAGACGTGACGTCACACAGAACTGTTCCTTAATGGGCTATGAGCAGTAACTACACGCTCATGTGTACATCGCGGTGGTGTGTAACGCGCGCTGTGAGTGTGTGGAACAGGTAGCGAACAAACCTGCCTGTATAAATATACCGGGCGGCTGTATAAGTACATGACACGAACATTCAAAAAACTTCTACTTTTTGCCTAATTCTTCTAAATTGAAGGGTGGAGCTCGAGAATTGAGGAAAAACTTTTTAATTTACATTGGTACGATAACTCGGCGAGTTCCCGCGGCTGCCGCCGCACGCGAGGGCGCCACTGTCGCCTCGTGAGCGTTACTGCGGTGCTATCTGAGCTGGGCTCAGGGGCTCAGGACTGACATGCGGGAGATGGTCGAAAGGGAGGAATGACCGCGTTTTGTTCGGACAAATGTAGAAGCACCGGGAACTAGATGATATTAAAAATATTGAAGGCATCAGACATCAGTTAATGAGTGCAGCTGGAGTATACTATTACTATACAGACTCGGGCACACAGCGAGCGACTCACTGCCACGAGACACGGGGGGGTTTCTAATTCTCTGTCAGTATGTATTTGACAGCGCAGCCATGTCGATGAATAGTAAATCAACCTCAATACCAAGAACAATAACCTCTGTGGTTATTCTGGCGGAGCGTCGTATCGATGGCAGCGAGGCAGCCATCTTGGAAAAGAACTTTTTCCAAGAGTGCGGTGCCAGCGCACCACGGCCACGACGGACGCTTTATATTGTGCCTAAGGTTGCTAAAATTGAAAAATATTGCCCAATCACATTATACTGACGATTATGTATATATGGCCCTGCTGTACCGATATATTATTTACACTTTACTATAACTTTATTATTTTTAACTTTATTCTTAAAATATAAAAAAATGCAAGATATGTCAGTTATAAATAAAAATATATGAAAATAAAATGTTTTTATTTCGTACAACAGAGTTATAATTTTGTCGAAACGCTTGAATTAAGAAATTAGTGTTTTAATTAAAGTTATTTCTTTCTTTACACATAAAATATAACATTGTAGGAAATGTTATAATTAATATTCATTTTGTTTATATATTGGCTAATTGAAATCCTGTTGTATTGTTTCCTCATCTCTGACGTGTTCGTGTTAGTACACGAACAATCAGGAACACCACAAACAATGACATACTAATATAATATAATTTAAATTTAAAAGTATCTAACTAATTGTTGCGAGTTATACTTATTCAGATCAAAGTTGTTTATGATTCCGGCGGCAAGTCGTCAAGTGAAGGCCAAGTTGGAGCGAGTGACAACTACTATTTGAGTGCTCTAAAAGTACAAAACTATAAATAGCGGTATTGATACCTTAGTCCTGATAACATATAATACCATAGAGTACTAATAATACTTTCTGTTCCCGCCGATTACAATCAAGCGATCTTCAAAGCGAGAGTATATCAGTTCTTATCAGGAAACCATGCTCGATTCCATAATGATTGCTTACCATCAGGCGAGATGCGGCCGAGTGGTTAGAGAGTAGGGGGTGCTACTTACCTTTGATGAGATGCGCGGCGAGCACGAGCGCGGCGGTCAGCACGTGGCCGCGCCACGCACACATGCTCGCGCCTGCAACAACACACACACTTACTATGCACACATACACACACACAACAATACACGTAGCAAGTATGGAGGTAGGTAGCTAGAGAACAACATATACAGCATAGTGTATATTATGTAGGTAAGTGAGGGGAGGTACCCGCGCCGGTTCCGTGATTGAAGGCAATAAAAACGAGATTAATATCGAAATACCCACAGAGCGCGCCGCGGCCGTAAACCACGCCAAAGGGCTCCGTTATAGCTAATTTGGGTATATCTAATTGCCAAACTAAACCACTGTATGATATATTCAAACGGTCATTCCAGTAATGGGGCGGCATTGTTTGAAGGGCGCCGACACACGTGGCTCCCGTCGCCGTGTCACATCTACGCAGGCAGCGCACCGCACTCCGACGCCGCTCGACGGCTGCGGCGTAGCTGCGCGTAGAGCTGCTACGTTGCTCCGCGTAGAACTGCTACGAGGCTTGCAGCTGCTTGGTTATCAACGACAATAGCTCAGAGAGTGGCGTCATAAGCGTGACGCGTTTAATCTCAACATTTGCTCGTAGCTATATAACTTATAACCTCGCCTTCTTCCACTCATCTATCTATGATGAGTGGAAGAATCTCTCTCCCCGCCCCGAGTCCCCGCCCCCGCCCCCTGTCACCGTTTATTCAGCCGCCCCCGGTGCCCTTCATGGTATTGTAAAATTTTACAAGCGCCCGTTTCGGAGACGCCATAATAAAGGGAATTATAGCGAGCGCGAGCAGATGGCGATGGTGAGCGCCGCCGGCTAACGGCCTCTTATCGAGGGACGCCGCACGTAATTACAATAGAAATACGCCTTCTATTTTACTACATGCTGCTGTAAATGTCACGTTCTGCAAATTGTGGACCAATATTTGATAATTTTGTCTGTGATTAGCTGGTGCGCGCGACTTCGTCCGCGTGGAATAGTTATTACCATAAAAACGGTTCTAGTAAGTTAACCTTAAAAGATAGACATATACTGTTGCAGACATTTTGTTAGATCATTTCAAGAGGAATATTTTTTTATACACATTTTTTGATATCTTGAACCGTTTTCGCAGCGCACGCAACGAAAGCCCTTTAAGATGAATAATTTTCCCCGTTTTTTCCATTTTTTCTATTATTTCTTCGCTCCTATTAGTTGCAACGTGATGTTATATAACTTAAAGCCTTCCTTGATAAATGGTCTATCCAACACAAAAAAAAACAATTCGCACCAGTAGTTCCTGAGATTAGCGCGTTCAAACAAACAAACAAACTCTTCAGCTTTATAATATTATTATAAAAGAAAACTTTACAATAAATCACGAGTATCATTGTGTAGAATGACTTTTGTAATTCTACACAATGATAGATTTAAATTAGGAGGTTACGTAATTGTTCCACAAGTAACAACGTTTGCAATCAGAATACAGATTGCAGTTGCCCCACGAACAGGTACACAGTGCGTTGTTGGCGAGCTATCGTTCTCACTGTAGCGAGGAGCACATTCAACCACACACCCTCTCGATTCAAGAGACGCATCCCCCCTGGCCACATTAAAATACACGCAACACATCATAGTTCACACCTCGAGGGACCGACACCGGTACTGTCACGCACTAACGATGTGTTGCATATCAAGTTACAATAATAACACGATACTATTACATTACCGAGTCTAACAGACGTAGTAATATATCCACAGATATATACTTGCTAGGTTTATAATGTACGTAGTGAGCAGTGAGCACGTGGTCAGTGGCGCCGCCTGTGAAGTTGTATCATTTATTTACAGCCGGCCATCGATTGCACTCCACTCGAAGCTCGCTCGATATAACCAATTTAATGTACAAATACTAGGTATAACAACAAAATTGAAATAAGACGCATGCAGATAAGCGTGCTAAAAAGTAGTAGCGAGTAGTAGCCTTGCACTGGGAGGAGTATAGGTCGCGTTCGGAACGACAAGTTAGGAGACGTGCCTGCTCGCTGGCCGCGGCTGCACACCAATGTGCACCTTACTGCCCGGGCACAGAGGCCACAGTGGCTCACAGCGCGCATTATACAACAAATATTGTGGCAGAAAAAACAAAGTAGGTTCAGTACGGGACCGCGCGCCGCTGCTCGCCTCGCGCCGAGCGGGCAATCTTTTACGAGGTCAGAAACAAACTTGTACCTCCACCCCGAGGAATGCGGCGCACATCCCTGGCCTGCATCGCTCCTTAAATACAATTGGGAGAATATAGATAATTTTGTGAGAGCTCGGTACGGAGCCTATATAACATGTAGGTATGTGTTTAGTGGAGAGGCAAGCTGTCAGGCTGCCGCGCGACGCGAGCTCTCGCGGGACCACATCCATCACTTCACACGCAGCTAGTGCTAGCACCTGTGCCAGCATGTGTGTGCAACGATGTACCCGGTGACAGTAGTATTTCACAATTGTATAGTTTCTGCTCAGTATTAAATGACTTAAAAATACACAAGAGATCGTGAGAACTTGCTTTGGTCTGTGTATTTCTTATCATCAAAATCAAATCATAGCGCGTGAAATATGAGATCAAACCTCCTAAAAATAAGTGGAATATGGCCCTCTCTCCTAGCTGTAGTATGTACTATATAAGTATACATAATGTATGTAGTATAATATATAGTATGTATGTATCTAACAGACAGACTAAGCCGCGCAATCACTATGTGCTTATTTACTCAGACTTAGATCTCACTCAGTGAATCCATGAGAAATGTAATTTGTTGCTTCATAAATACTTAGGAGCAGAAATTATCATCATCATCCACAGCCGGTTTTTTGCCACCTTTAGTTGAAATTTGATAATGGGACGATATTATTGTAAACAAGAAATGTATATTGTATTAGATTATCCAGGGAACCGTATGTATTAGTACTCGTAAACTGGTGACTTTGTATATTATATCCGGGTATAAAGTAGCGCCCGGGGGCGGTATAAATAGGCCAGTATTTGAGCAAGTAATTAGCGCCGCGGGTTACTTATGTACTTCTATCATTCAGGTTGTAGTGACCAAGCAATCTCACTAGTATTAAAAGGATAAAGTTAGCGAGTTTCGTCTTCTTACTGATACGACTGTATGAGACTGTATATAGTTATGACATGCATGTGCCATCAATCGATTGCTTACTATGGGGCTAGAAGGCGCTGTGTGCAATGTCTACAAACATTTATTTAATCCTTAAGCTAATTTTATTTATGATATTTTTTTAATAATATTTTAGGAAGTAAGAAGTAAATAAGGAATTAGACATTGATTCGTAGGTGTATGAACAATAAGGTGGTGTTGTGCGGAGTAGGTCTGAGCTGAGATCAAAGGCTGACTGACCGGGGGAACGTGGTCGGTCCTCTGCGTCTCCCCACCCCTGACCGACCGGGGGAACGTGGTTGGTCCTCTGCGTCTCCCCACCCCTGATCGACCGGGGGAACGTGGTCGGTCCTCTGCGTCTCCCCACCCCTGACCGACCGGGGGAACGAGGTCGGTCCTCTGCGTCTCCCCTCCCCTGTACCGGTCCTCATTAGCCACGTATGAAAGTGGTCGGTGCGGAATGGACACGCTCCTTAGTATCAAGTGAGCCGCCTGCGAACTCGTACACTTTCTACGAAGTTCTAGTTTCTAGTAGTTCTCGAACTATGAAATTATGCATAACGTTTGCAAAGTAATCCTATACGAAACACTATGACATAAGACGAGCTGAGGATATAAAAGTTATGCTTTGAATTAAAAGTGAGCAGATATTAATTTAATGTATTAGACTCTCGGCACGTGGCCCCCGTCCCTCAGCTGGGCGGCGTGGTCGCTTACCTTCACACCCCTGTCCCTCAGCTGGGTGGCGTGGTCGCTTACCTTCACACCCCTGTCCCTCAGCTGGGCGGCGTGGTCGCATACCTTCACACCCCTGTCCCTCAGCTGGCCGGCGTGGTCGCTTACCTTCATACCCCTGTCCCTCAGCTGGGCGGCGTGGTCGCTTACCTTCACACCCCTGTCCCTCAGCTGGGCGGCGTGATCGCTTACCTTCACACCCCTGTCCCTCAGCTGGCCGGCGTGGTCGCTTACCTTCATACCCCTGTCCCTTAGCTGGGCGGCGTGGTCGCTTACCTTCACACCCCTGTCCCTCAGCTGGGCGGCGTGGTCACTTACCTTCATACCCCTGTCCCTCAGCTGGCCGGCGTGGTCGCTTACCTTCACACCCCTGTCCCTCAGCTGGCCGGCGTGGTCGCTTACCTTCACACCCCTGTCCCTCAGCTGGGCGGCGTGGTCGCATACCTTCACACCCCTGTCCCTCAGCTGGCCGGCGTGGTCGCTTACCTTCACACCCCTGCCTGGCTCTCTCGTCCCCACAGATATACACACACACTCTCACATACATACGCGCGTATTCAAGCAGCGGACGTTTGTTTTTATCGGTTTGTAACGGGCCCTGTAATGGCGGAAGTTTTAATTGACTCCGCGGGACGAATACTAACCACTCATTGTGTTTATGCTTATAAAACTGCTCTGCTATGATAGTGTCAACAATAATAGGTAATTTATTCTTGTAAATTGAAGGTGAAGAAAATAATGATTCTTGATAAGGAAATCGAAGCGATACACAGCTTCTATATGTAACATTTCATAGTCAACTTGCTGATGAAATGCACAACATGACTTATCTAGACAAATATTCCTCTGCATCGAGCTTCTTTTAAGTAAGTACATGAGTTGAAAGAATAGAAACTAGTTTAGGATATTTAAACGTGTGCAATGCACCCATTTAGATCTTACTTCTTTGTCGTTGAAGTCAACAAATAAAGAACATCTATTATTATTGAACTTAAGTCTAATTTCACATGAACGTGTTTGATACGTGGCATACAGCCGCGTGTACACAAGGTTATATTGTTTCATCGATATCTGATCACGCTAGTATCGCGGCCGTTAAAGAGAAATCAAACTCCAATTAAACCGCGCAGGAATTAGTGGCCACTTACTATCTACTATCTAGTTATCTGTGTGGCTGTATTGCGGCTACACTATGCACGGCACCCGGCGCCGAACGCGATCGAATTATTGTCAATAGGTATATATAGTAAGATTTGATTTCTGTTCACTCAGTTTTGAATGGAGGTCAATAGGATGCAAGAGTGAGCTACGTGTATACCGTTACATACACAGGCAGCAATGCAGCTACATGTGCACTGACACTCAGTACAATACTAGCTACCTGGCTGGCTCACAGCTAGTACACAGCTACATGCAGTGCAGGTTACACTCGCAGCTCAGTAAGTGCGAGATATCGGACAGCTCGCCGAGATCTTCGGATTCCAGTTCGCGACGGGATAGGGTATTTGACATAGTTATCAAATAAATAAGTTTCTACTGAATATTATAGAATTAAAGGTCCTAATTAAGAATATTTGACTTAAATTACGAATAAAAATTATTTAATATTTTATTTTCCTAAAAAAAATAAGATTTTTTTAATCTGTACATCATTGAAACAAAACGTCTCAACGACCAATCAGAGCTCGTGACGTCACATGCCATAAACAAAATGTCTTGTCATTCACAAATAGTGACGTGGTTAGGTCGAATGAACGACAATTTGAATTTAAGTGAATGAACATATGAATCTAATCTCGTATATATTTATTTTATTTACAAGGATGAACAAACTTTAGATAAAATGTTGGCTCGCGGTTCAAAAAAAGGGGTAGATTCATGAAGCTTGTACTGAATATTATTATATATTATGATACGAGTGTGTAAGAACAACATTATGGATATTACATTAAAAAAGTAAGAAAATATTATAGATTTAAATTTAATAAATAATAATCTAAATGTGCTAAAATCTAAATGTGTGTAAAAGTTTCCATAACCATAACAGTATTTTGATAATATGTTGCAAATGAACGAATTCATTCTCCTAGTCCTATTTTACGTTCATTCTTTAAATACCATTCCCATCACTAAAATGATAGACAACGTTAAAGTCTATCATAGAGTGTTTGTCAAAAGTTTTTGCTGTTTTGATAACGTCTTCGTATTTTAGTGAAATACAGCGTAATTATGTTGAATCAAAGTGTTCTACGTGTGTAAATAGAAGCATACATGTACCGTTTGTGTACAAGAACTATTAAAAATACCGAATTGGAGTGATTTCATCGAAAATTTTGTGAGAGCCGGCGGTTTGTTTACTATTTTTTGCAAGTATAGATGAATAGACTATAGTGCTATTACTTACATATTTTATAAGACTTTGAATACATTTTTACATAAATCTTGAACAAAGAACATAACGAATTAACCAATACCTATCTACGCGTAGCCCTATCGTATTGATTTGTTTGTTTTTTACATCGTGACGTCACGCCTCTGACTTATCACGTGACTTAGCGTTTTAGCGGGAAATACGAAATGTATTTGTTAAAACTGCCTTTTGGTTATTAAAATGATTCAAAATTTAAGAAAAACAGTAGTCAAGCGTTTCTTTTAGTGACTTAGAACATTTTGGAGTAGTTTACGAAAATTAGTCAAATACCCGCTCGCGACAATGGAAGGGAAATGCTCTGAGCAGGGGAAAGTAACTTACGCTTAGCCTACTCGAGGTGGCTGCCACAAATATAAAACACCTTTTGGAAATATAAAAAACAGCAGGTGGCGATTCTCTGCTGCGATCTGTCAAAAGCATTC
Source organism: Macaria liturata (assembly GCA_964023185.1). Lineage (NCBI taxonomy): Eukaryota > Metazoa > Arthropoda > Insecta > Lepidoptera > Geometridae > Macaria > Macaria liturata. The sequence continues at coordinate 12,416,270 of OZ026821.1, forward strand.
GACGTCGCTGATCGCATGGTACTTGCTGCAAAACTGCAGCATTACGGTGTGAGAGGCGCGTCCCATAGGCTGTTGACAGATCTCATGCGGAACAGATCGCAGACTGTTTTTGCATGTGGCGGAAAAGAAAGATCTGAGCCGTTGGAGTCCGTGATGGGAGTAGCCCAGGGATCATCGGTCTCCAATATTCTGTTTTCTCTGCTGCTCAACGATCTCCCGGACTCCGTGAGTGCTGCAGATGTGTATTTGTATGCAGATGATGTTGCAGGTGTAGTGGTCGCACCAAGTTCTGAAGTTCTGGAGAAGAAACTTAACATTACCACCTCACAACTAGCAGTATGGTTTAAGAACAACGGCCTAGCTCTAAACTTATCAAAAACGCATTTTGTCCATTTTAACTTGGCCGGACATGCCACCATACCGTTGTCGGTAAGCGTGGAAGGTAGAAGGTTAGACCAGGTTTCAGCGACAACCTTTCTCGGCTTTGAGATCGACAGGGGCTTAACCTGGGAAAGCCACATTGACAAAGTGTGCGGTAGGATAAGCAGTGCGTGCTTCGCACTGAGCAGAGTCGCCAAAGTGGTATCTGCAGAAGTTGTAAGAATGTGCTACTTTGCCACCGTTCACTCCATACTGCAGTATGGAGCGGAGCTGTTCGGCAGGGCCACGGAATGGGAGCGGGCGTTTAGGCTCCAGAAACGAGCAGTTCGAGCCATTGCCAAAATTCCACAGGAGGAGCATGCACGTCCATATTTCGTGAAGCTACGCATCCTGACGTTGCCATCGTTGGTGATATACCAAGTAGCGGTATACGTCCGATCAAACCTGGCCGCGTACCAAGAAGTGGGCAGCAGACACTCGTACCCCACCAGAAGGAGAGGCAAGCTCGCGGAGCAGTCCCGCAGCCTGGCGCGGACGGACAAGTCCACGCACGTGATGGGTCCCAGGATCTATAACAAGCTCCCCGAGCAGATCATCATGGCGCCTTCCTTAGGTAGCTTTAAATCTCGCCTCAAGCGTTGGTTGATCGAGCAATCGTTCTACAGTTATAAAGAATTTTATGAACTGTAATTTATTATTATTAGTTAGTATGAAGTTTTTATTTATTTATTTATGTTATTGTTCTATTTATATTTGAATAATGAAATACAATTAGTTGTATATTGTATTCTATAAAATAATTGACCTGTAAACTTTATTTTTTACCAATAAATGAGTTATGAGTTATGAGTTATGAGTTATACAAAAAAAAATTAGCAGCTCCATATACATGGTTACTGGTCAGCAACGCACCTATAACCTTTTAAAGGTGGTTTTAATACGTAATAAGCAATACCTTTCGTTCAAAGACTTTTGGAAATTCAGGTTCTCCATGCATTTTGTCAGGATGCGATGAACTTATTTTTAAGGAATAGAAATATATTATTAAGTTCAATTTATTATAAGTGTACGATTTGGCGTAGCTGTAAGGTGCATTTATTATAATGGTATAAATAAATAAAATAAAATAAATATTTTTCACGAATTTCTAATCTCGGTTGAAATGTTAGGCCTCGCTCGCGGCTTACATCCATAAATCCCAGTTATTTAGTGGCGAGTGTGCTTCGGAACAAAATACTTTATCTGCAAAGCTCTTTCGCATCCGCCGAAATAGAAAACGTTTTTCATGAACACAGTTTTTCTACTCCAACGATAGTATTTGAGATAATAATACTGCTAGGAATTATGGAATATGTTTTATAATATATTATTAAATTTGATAAACCAGTCCAGGTGTTGGGAGGTTATCATAAAACATGGAATGCAGCAAAAAGTATTGCATGAAGCTAACAATTTTTATTTGAATGGCAATGAGAGCACTTTGCATGCAGTCAATGTGGCCCGCGTCATAACTCAATGTAGGGGTGCGGGGTGTGAGGTGTGGGGTGTAGGGTGCGGGGTACGGGGAGCAGGAGGGAGCTGTTGTCAGCGTGATTTAAAGCACGTCTCCGTGCAATCATGGAGCAGAGAAAAACGGAATTATTGCAGTAAATTTAAGCGACGGCCTTCATTACTGTAACAGCACACTGCGAGGCTCACGCGCGTCACGCCCGCGTCACACAACCATGTACCGCGCAGTCGGCCGCTCTAGTGCGCTGTCTCCACTTACTCGTACATTAAATATTTAAATCTTTATTTTGTAGCAAATGATTAAATTATTAAGTTATTGCTCGATCTATACTTTAAAATTTAAATTCCAAGATTTGAACTCGAACTGAACCCGAGGGTGCAGGGCGAGGGCGGCGGTGGACACGAAGGGTTCAACCTTCAAAGACCTCCACAAGTCGCTACACTCTTATATCAAACATTCTGGGAATATTCCAGTATCCAGATAGCATTCGTTGAGAATATTGTAAAGTGTTTTCATCGCACGATTAAATACTACACAGACCAAGGATTTCGTACAAACAGCACACCAGGAGGGCGTCACAAGTTCATACTAAAGTATACAAAACCAAACACACACACACATATTCACACAAAAGTAAAATAAACATATAAGTAAAAGCAACTGTTGAAGTTCAATAAAGCTGTGAGATGAAATATTCGGCTGGATGATCGACAGTATTTTAATTACGAATGGTCTAAAACACGTCATACATCAGCAGGGATATTGAGTACACAATGCAGGATAAATATTGTTTTAATTGGTGACACGAGCAAAAACCTGCGAGTGAATATGACAGTGGCGACCTGCGGCCGGTGCCGGCACCGAACCGGCACCGGCACTGGCACTGCACACCTGATGCCGAGGGATGGCAGGTTTCCATCTCGTCCAATACTATTGACCGCCGCCGGGTCGGTGCCGGGTGGGAGCCGGCCGGGGACCGCCCCTTTTATACGTTTCTTTATAGCCGCGTCGGACGTTCGCGTTTAGCCTTCCTTTCATGTTATAAAAGAGATACGATTGCAAAAACCCGATCCAAATACGAACGATGATTTGTTTTATCCGTGCCCTTTTCATGTTATTATTGAATGCTGAAACCAACATCCCTTCTCTTCCCTTGCCTTGCCGGAATAACAAATTGAACTGAAATGGAACGATGATTCGCACCTTGTAGCCATATACAACATTAACCGACCAGGAAGTTACATTGTACGACTCAGTCATGGATCATTACAAGGTGAAGTAAACATGTATTATATTACTAGCTGTGCCTGCGACTTTGTCGGCGTGGAAACGTTATTATGGGCATCATATTTATTTTAGCAAACAACCTCTTCAGCTTTGTAAATTATAGCTGTTACCCACGACTTGAACCGTTTTCGCAGCGCACGCAACGGAAATAATTTTCCCCGTTTTTTCCAGATTTCCCATTGTTATTTCGCTCCTTTTAGTTGCAGCGTGATGTTATATAGCCTAAAACCTTCCTCGATAAATGGTCTATTCAACACAAAAATATTTTTTCAATTCGCACCAGTAGTTCCTGAGATTAGCGCGTTCAAACAAACAAACAAACTCTTCAGCTTTATAATATTAGTATAGATTTTTATCGGCTTTAATGAAAAAATCATTTGTGAGTGTTTCACTTTAATATTATGTAGTTCTAAAAGTAGATTATATTATGTTTATGTTTGTGTAATTATTTACAGGGCATTAAGCGCCACGTCCGGTGCGCGCGTGAAATTTGTATGTGCTTCCGGTCGGACACGTCGTGACGTCACTGCCGGTGCGCGCCGGAAGTAGCTAAACATAGGCTCGCTGCTTATCTAGCTCATTTTTATATTATGTATCCTAATAAGTGGAGTCGGATAGCAGATACTGCAGGTTTTCACATTTACTACTTGGCGGTTGGTTGTGATCGTTAGACCGAGTAACCACAGTGTGGCTGTATTGTGTCGGGCCGGACACGCGCCGAGTCTGAAGGTGGCCTATTTATGAAGTGTGTCAGCGAGGCACCGTGGCGGCAACACTTCACAAAGGAAGGCAGCTACATACAACGTACACTACGAGCGAGTGACTCAATGTATACGAAGCAGATCGAACTTGGAGCGGGAAAATACACGTAAATGCGCACTTTGTGAGCAATGTTGATCTTATTTTCACAAACATTTCCCCAAGTCCTTGAAGCCAGATGTTTGTATATTTGTAGAGGCACGAGTAGGTCGTGGCGGTGGCGCCTAGTGCAGCTGGCGGCGGTCGGCGCAGGTTATACGGAATCAAATCACGAACACAGTTACCTCGGATTTTCATAACATAATTGAATACAGCCGCTGAAGCCGCTGAGAGAAGGTGGGAACAAACGGCGGTCGGCGGGGGCGGGGTGAGGGGCGCGATCTGTGTCATGGCACCGCGCCGGCACGCTGCGACCCGCGCCGGCACGCTGTGACCCGTGACCCGTGGTTCTGACATGGTGGAATTGTCGAGAGACTGCGTGCTTTCAAACTTGCCGCTAACAAAACACATCCGCCTCGCGCGGAGTTCATGCCATGTAAGAAATACAATCCGAAGCATTTTTGACAGTTACTAAGTCAATTGAATCCACTGATACGATAAACTGTTGACCTTTCAAGCTTCCAAAGCAGAATTAAACTTCACCTCGTGTCGGGAAGTATTACAATCACTGCTAGCTGGCGATCCGGGAACATGCCCTGAGGCCAGGACACTACACTGATTGATTATATCAGGTTCATACCTACATTGTAATGTTACTTATTAAATTCAGCAAGATGTGTACAACAATAGAACCTCGCCACTAGAATGTTTTCTTGCCACCTCCCCTGACTGTCGTGTGCCTCCCACACACACATCGTCGCATGTTGTTGTCGCATCACATTAGTACACGACACGCGACACGGTACAGGGTAGCGATACACTACGCTTTTTATTGTAAAAAAAAACTTCATCCGATTTCGCACGCAGTATCTGCAGAACTTTAGGTTTCATATTTATTTTTTCTGTATATGAATGCAATGAATGAATTGATTTATCTGTTTTCAATTTCCAAATTGAACATTCATTCATACTAGAAATAAACGATATACGAGCGGAATAGTTTAGTTGACGGCGTGTATGTGTGGGCAATCAGCAGTATCTGAGAGTATTGGCACCGCATTGCGGTGCTCCGGGGAGCTGCCGGCGCGGCTCACAGCTTCATACCTCGCGTGTTGAGGAAGTGGCACGTTGTAGGAGGTAACACCGCGCTGCGGGAGGTACGTGGAGTTACATTGGCATAGCAGCCGAGTAGCGGCAGTAACTCCAGCCTGCTCGCTCACAGCCCCCGCCCGTGCTCTGTAGCTGCAGGCAGTATTCACTGCGCGGCGCCGCGCTGACTGCCCCAGTGCACTGCCCGCTAGTTCCGGCTCCGTGCTCGCGTGCGTGGTATCGCGGTGTACGTGCGCCATTATGTCAGCGCCCGCCGCCAGGTGTCGCTTTCATTTGCACACGGGAAATGTGCACTTTTGCACTTTTTGCTCCGCCAGTTTAGTTGTGGCGGGCAGTGAGCTAAACCGAGCCGTAATGCCTTCCAGTAGGACTCTCGCAGGCGGGCACTGAGCCGGCGCAGATTGTATCGCGGCACGACATCTGTCGGCGCTCTGACGACATTACTCCGCCGGAATGTTCTAATGCGCCGCCAGGGCCGACACGACAATAATACGACTCACACTAACTTATGTATTTATGACATTTATTCTTTTTGTAACTATTTTGTTCGCGGTCATTTTTATTAGTTTCGTAATTTGAATAAATTGTATTGCGTGTGGTTCACATTATAAGAGAAGGCTAAAAACAATGACTAGTCGTAAAAATAATGCTTTGTAAATATAAATGGGTAGATTAAAGGCAACTTTTGAGCGATTTACATAAGCTATAATACTCGTACTTCTGCGTCCATTAGTGTGCATTTTGACAAGAAGCTGAGTAATGTTAGTGTTACATTACTGAATGGGAATGATTATAGTAAGTACCTACGAGTACTAGATCGAATAATACTTCTTACAAACTGTTTCAGTATTAAATAATACTTCTTACAAACTGTTTCAGTATTAAATAATACTTCTTACAAACTGTTTCAGTATTAAATAATACTTCTTACAAACTGTTTCAGTATTAAATAATACTTCTTACAAACTGTTTCAGTATTAAATAATACTTCTTACAAACTGTTTCAGTATTAAATAATACTTCTTACAAACTGTTTCAGTGTTAAAAGGGACGATCATACACATAGACTTTCCAACTAAACAATGTCATTGTTATTTTGGCAAGGAGACGTATCAAGCGTACACAATCAAGCAACTCACATAAAATCAAAATTTTTGTATAAAATTAACTGAAATTCCCATGCACTAGTCTAACTCCAAGCAAAATACCTACTAATTAGAAAACATGAAAGAAAGCTTAAAATAAAGTTATTTCCGAGGTGGGGCGGAAGCGGCCCGAGTCCCGACATAGAACAACACGACTCGCCGCTATATACAGGGTTACTGGTTAAGTCGACCTATTCCCGTTAATGGCATGAAGTTTACATTGTTTCTGACTGATTTGTTCATGAAACACCCTATCCTAAATCTAACTGTTTTCGAGATATTAGAATTTTACTGTTTTTTTTACAAAAAATACCAGATGTCCGTCTATCGGCTTACATATTTTGAAATTTGTTAATCTTATTATTACTATTATGGATTTTTTTATGTACAATAAGACGCTTTATAATCTCAATAATCAATATTGTACATAACTTGAATAAATAATTAGTTGTGGACATTTAAAACATGGAAGAAATAATCAAAATTTAGAAAGTTCATTTTTGTTTCAAGGATTCTCAAAAAATAAATATGGCGTCTGTTCTGCAGATATGCTTAAAAATATCTACGTTTCATCAGCTATCCAACGAAGTATAACATGCTAGGGTTGTAATAATAATTCCTAGAAAAAAATTAAGCTGCGTGACCGCAGGTAGCGTTTTTCCTAGCAATCCCACGCCATCATAACACTCATTATTGGGCCCTGAAAGCACAGCTAAATCCCAGCAAGAAGAGGGTAAAGGGATCGCAAAGATAGTTTAGCCTGAATATCTGAATGGGCATTATTGGAAACCATCTGATTGGGCCTCACTTTCTCCCCGATAACTTGAATGGAGAAAACTACAAACATTTTCTAGAAGAAGAACTGAGTAACCTCCTCGAAGATTTTCCCCTCAGTCTAATAAGAGACATGTAGTTCCAGCATGATGGCTACCCTGCACATTTCAGGAGAAGTGTCAGAGAGTGGTTGGGCACAAATTATCCCAACAAATTGATTAGACGAGGTAGGCCAGCAAGAAGTCTGGATCTAACCCCGATGGATTTTTATGTGTGGGAGCATATGAAGAGCCTTGTATACAGTGAGCCTAACCCAATCCCGACAGTTGAAATATTGAAACAAATAATGATTAATGCGGCGAATGAAATACGAACAAAGCTAACTACTGTAGTTGTAAAAAGTGGTCTTCGTAGAAGAACGCGATTATGTGTTCAAAACTGAGGTGGACATGCCGAACACAAACTTCAGATTTTAAATGTTTATCAAAATTTATTTAAAGTAGAAAATTTAGTAAATGTAGCATCTTGTACTCTTCTATTGTTTTATTTACCTTCTTTTACCTGCCCTGTAGCTACTGTCTTGTAGCTACTGCCCTGTAGCTAATTAAAACTAAGTTTTTATGCAAGTTTTTTATCAAACCGCTAGGTTGATTTACTTCGTTGGATAGCTGATAAAACGTAGATATTTTTAAGCATATCTGCAGAACAGACGCCATATTAATTTTTTTAAGTATCTTTGAAAGTAAAATGAACATTCTAAATTTTGATTATTTTTTCCATGTTTGAAATGTCTACAACTTATTATTTATTCATATTATGTACAATATTGATTATTAAGATAATAAAACATCTTATTGTGCTTTAAAAAAATTCATAATAGTAATAATATGACTGACAAATTTCAAAATATCTAAGCTGAAAGCCGAAATTCTGGTATTTATTGGAAAATACAATAAAATGCAAATATCTCAAAAACAGTTAGGTTTAGGCTAGGGTGCTTCGTAGACAAATCAGTCGGAAACAATGTCAACTACATGCCATTAACGGGAATAGGTCGACTTAACCAGTAACCCTGTATACAACAGAACACTAGAACTACACGTGATATTATTATACCACTCTTATTTAGAAATTGACGTGTGATCTTGTAACTTTCAATCTTCTCGGATTAGATACTTTGATGCACTGTTATCGTTTATGAATACTAATTAGACGATGATGAATTATATAATTATTTTAAACAAAAGCAAAAACCGACTTCAACTCTACTGTCACGTTACTGAACAAATCTAAGCCTATCTAAAAAAACTACAACATAAATTCATTTGCTAAACAAATCTAAGCCTATCAGAGAAAACCGCATCAAAATCGGGCTGATAATTCAGAAGATATAGTGTATACAGCAGCGCCCCCTGGTGAGTTGTCATCGTAATACACAGCTAAAGAGATGCACCCATTAAACTTCAACACATCACAGAAAACTGTATCTAAATCCGACTAGTAGTTTTGGAAATATGGGCAAAATTTGTTTGCATAAACTTTATCAATTTGTTGGTTTATTGGTTTTTTCTCAAAAAGTGCTGAACCGAATGAAAACATTTTTTATGGGACGATCTCGGAAACTATCCTCATCGAATAAAAAATAATTTTTGAAACCGGTTGATAAACAATGGTGAAATCGCGTAACATATCCACAAAAAAATACTTTTAGAAGACTTGATAACCTTATTTTTTGGAAGTCGGTTAAAAAGTAGTAAGTATTAATTTGTTTAGTTATGAGAATGAGTGTAGCGAGATCATGTATGTCCATTAAAAGTACCATTAAAAGTTACAATGGGGTGCTATTTAATGAATGCAGTTTATTAAACAAATACTGTTACTGTTTAAACATATTTTTTAATTAATTGCCTGTTTTATTTTTTTTATTTTTTTGTGTTATCTATATGTACTTTAATGATAAAATAAACGCTTTTCATTTATGTATGTGTACACACATTTCTATGAACATTCTATAATCAATTACTTACATATTTAGTTATGTGTAAGTAAAGTTCGGCGAGGTTAATTATTAATCGTCCGCTGAGATTACAATCTCGGCGGACAATATTATAGGCCGCCTGTAGTGTGTATGTGCAGAGTGCCGCCTGTAGTGTGTATGTGCAGAGTGCCGCCTGTAGTGTGTATGTGCAGAGTGCCGCCTGTAGTGTGTATGTGCAGAGTGCCGCCTGTAGTGTGTATGTGCAGAGTGCCGCCTGTAGTGTGTATGTGCAGAGTGCCGCCTGTAGTGTGTATGTGCAGAGTGCGGGTGTTGCGTACATCTCGCGCAGATATTCAATAGCCCGGAGAGGAGCCTCTGCCCACACAACTACTCACTGTGTCAGCATCTCGTGTACTTCATACCTTTATAGTGCATGACATATGACTGCTATAACGGTCACTACGATGTTCGTTGCGTTATGTTTTAGTGGTTATAAGACTATCATATAACACATTTGCTAAAACATATCTTATATAGAATTAAAATAATATTATTATTCGATATATAAATTATTATTTTGGATACACATAATTCAATAACAGAGACTGAATTGAGTGTGAAGTGTACTTCCCTTCTTATTTCCGATCCAGAGTTATATGATAAAAAGGCCTGGCCTAGATTATGTTCACAGACAAAAATATTATGAGGTGCTCTGAAACATCAATAATTGTATCGCATGATACTAGTCCCGAGGTGTGCAAGGGCCGGCCTCGTCCACTCGCAGAGTAGCTGTGTCGGTCGGAGTACGCACCACAATACCAGATTTACACAAACTTAACGCAGGACCAACTAACTCGCCGCCCGCGCGAGCTGTAAGTAAGCAACTAATGAATATTCCTCGCACACGCCATTGTTTGTGATTAAAAACTTAGTGTGGCTCCCGAGTTAGAGATTGTAGACGGGATCCAATGTAGCCTATATGTAAGTATGTAGTGAAGTACTCCGAGAGTTAAACCAGTTCACTGCACAACGAGGGGCTGGAGAGCTTCTAATCATTTGGAAATCAACTTTAGTGGATGAAATAAACATCCGTAACACGACCAGACAGAAATACCAATAATATGGATCAATAAAGATTCAGTAAATGTTATTTATTAATTGGTATGGATCGACATGCGTCTAGGTTTTCCAATAATGTTAGTACTGGTGGTGGGCCTCACGGACTTACATGAGGCCCGCCTCCAGCGCCGGGGAGTACTTGCGCGTGTGTGTGGAGTCAGCTCGCCGCGACACATGTTAGTACTGGTGGTGGGCCTCACGGACTTACATGAGGCCCGCCTCCAGCGCCGGGGAGTACTTGCGCGTGTGTGTGGAGTCAGCTCGCCGCGACACATGTTAGTACTGGTGGTGGGCCTCACGGACTTACATGAGGCCCGCCTCCAGCGCCGGGGAGTACTTGCGCGTGTGTGTGGAGTCAGCTCGCCGCGACACATGTTAGTACTGGTGGTGGGCCTCACGGACTTACATGAGGCCCGCCTCCAGCGCCGGGGAGTACTTGCGCGTGTGTGTGGAGTCAGCTCGCCGCGACACATGTTAGTACTGGTGGTGGGCCTCACGGACTTACATGAGGCCCGCCTCCAGCGCCGGGGAGTACTTGCGCGTGTGTGTGGAGTCAGCTCGCCGCGACACATGTTAGTACTGGTGGTGGGCCTCACGGACTTACATGAGGCCCGCCTCCAGCGCCGGGGAGTACTTGCGCGTGTGTGTGGAGTCAGCTCGCCGCGACACATGTTAGTACTGGTGGTGGGCCTCACGGACTTACATGAGGCCCGCCTCCAGCGCCGGGGAGTACTTGCGCGTGTGTGTGGAGTCAGCTCGCCGCGACACATGTTAGTACTGGTGGTGGGCCTCACGGACTTACATGAGGCCCGCCTCCAGCGCCGGGGAGTACTTGCGCGTGTGTGTGGAGTCAGCTCGCCGCGACACATACACACCGCACTCACCACGGACTTACATGAGGCCCGCCTCCAGCACCGGGGAGTACTTGCGCGTGTGTGTGGAGTCAGCTCGCCGCGACACATAAACACCGCGGTGAGTACTTGCGCGTGTGTGTGGAGTCAGCTCGCCGCGACACATAAACACCGCGGTGAGTACTTGCGCGTGTGTGTGGAGTCAGCTCGCCGCGACACATAAACACCGCGGTGAGTACTTGCGCGTGTGTGTGGAGTCAGCTCGCCGCGACACATAAACACCGCGGTGAGTACTTGCGCGTGTGTGTGGAGTCAGCTCGCCGCGACACATACACACCGCACTCACACCACATAGGATAATTGAATGATTATCGCCTTGGACATGCTATTTAGGTTTATGTTCTTTTCAATATGAGTATTTTGTCTACATCACAGAAAAAATCCAACTAAAATATGTATCGAAGTAGTTTTTATACGTATACAAACATTACAACAATTAAAATAAATACGCATTACACATCTTAACAAATCCACCCCAATAGAGCAATTTCATAAATATGTATCCATTCAAATTATTTTATAGAAAATTAGTGGGTGCTCGCGGCTTCGCTCGCATTAAGAAGTAAAAGTTGCATTTCACCCCTTTAAATGTGGCATTTCCTAAAATCCTCCTTTCTTAGCAGATGCCTACGTCATAACATCTACCTGCATGCCAAATTTCAGCCAGATCCGTTCAGTGGTTTGGGCTTGATTTGATAGATCACTTTGCCAGTCAGTCAGTCAGTTAGTCACCTTTGAGTGATATATATTTATATAGTATTTATGCTACGCCTAGTAACAGGTGGTGTAATAACATCGTATTACAATCCAAGAGGTAACAATAAGCTCCAAAAATACCAGTTACTGTGCCGGAGCATGGGAGCGGACAGCTGCTACTCTTTGGCGCACAGCGTGCTATATGTACCTATATACCTACTGTTTATGTTACGGCTAATACCCGAAGTGCGGCTACACCTAGTTTTAGCCGGTTAGAACTAGGTGTAGCCACTTAGGCTTGGTTAAACCCCGAATCGAGACATGTTTTGAAAGAAGTTGGCTCCTCCTCGTTTCGCTCGTCGTCGCATGTGCGTGGTAGAAAGCAACCTAACGAACCTAATCTACCTTCTGTCACAGACAAGTGACTTCGAGTCCAACACTTGCACTACAACAGGACTTGAGACTTAGTTTTACCCGAAAACAATCGGCTAGTAATAGGTTTAACCAAGCCTAAGTGGCTACACCTAGTTCTAACCGGCTAAAACTAGGTGTAGCCGCACTTCGGGTATTAGCCGTAACATATATACAACATACCCCTACTTCATTCACTCACACACAGATATGATATCGGCAACATTATAAAACTGACAATTTTACATAATATGGGCCTGCATTCGACCGCACCTCGCCCGACTGATATCAGCGAGAGAAACATTTTGCGAAACACCGAACTGTTGCCATCATCCACTTTATATTCGACTAATAAACAGCGACCAGGAAAACTTTATGTCATAGTTCTCAAAATCATTAATTTGATAATTCGTTACAGACTGATATTGTAACGAAAAGCAGCTTTTGGATAATAACTTTCAAGTACGATAAATTCGTTCCCCAAGCAACAATTGTCCAACGAAGTTTTTAAAAAACAAACCAAATTCTGTAAAAGCTACGTCAGATTGAAAGAAAGCATTAAACAATTGTTATTAAAAAAAAAAACATTGTTTGAAATAGTTAGAGCTCAGTTAGGTTAATCCGGTCACGAGAGCGCGCGGGCGGGCTCGTGTTGAATTCACGGCTTGTTGTGGATTTAAATTGCTCGATTAAAAAATAAAGTCTCCACTTAGTGTGACTGTGTTCACGGATTACGGCGGGGCGAGGCGGGGCGGGGCTGCATGCTAGCCAGTGCTGGCCTCTGCCAGCATGCACACAGCAGTCACTGAGGAGGTCAATCACGTTTGTTTAGCCAGCGCGCCTGGCGTGCAGCGCTGCCGGCGGCAAGGCGGCCGACACTGCGCACACAAAGTCTCAATAAGCTCCGTTTGCGCTCCAATTAGCGCCGGCCTGTTATTAGTGCTCGTTGGAAACATGCTCTTTTAGCTAAATCCATGTTTCTTTGCCGAGACCTGTTCTTGTAATAAGCACTGTTGTGTGTACACAGTGAAGCTAGCTGCCGCGCCCGGCGCCGCTTCAAATAGTGTATGTTCGCTGCTGCTTATATTACTTCGTAACATTCTAGTAGGTGAACCAAATGGAATCATAGCTTCATTATATACTTTAGCGAAAAGCCAAATTATTTGTACTTGGTAATAATATTACGAATAAAATGTAAAGTACAATCAATTTACACCACATTCGCAGAATTAAACATCCAATTTCTACAAAATCAATCGAATACATAAATGATTTCTTTTGAAATGTGATTAATTTGCGCGCCAAGTGATTGTATCTATGTTCCTGTGAAACACATTCGACTCAATACCTCGTACAGATGGAATAGAATGTACTTATACGTAATGTATGTAGTCCCGGCCAGGAGGAGATGTGACCGGAGTAACGTCTCATTACGTGTTCGTTGGAAAACGCTTCACTTCATAAAATACACATTACTTATTCAGCGAGTAGACTCAGGGATAAATGGAAGTCAGCTAAGCCAAATGATTGCGATCCCTCCCCCCTCGCCGCGCATGCCCCCTCGCCCCTTGTACAATATTATAAAGAACACACTTTATAAAGGCTTTCACAAGTACATCAGTTCACAAAATTGGATGGCGCGAACAAAATGAGCTCTCGATAAGTGGTCGAGTGACGAGTGTAGCCCACTTCCCGCGGCTGGTCGGTGCCTGTGTCGCGCGGCACAGGTACAGGCTCTCTGCCGCCGGCGCGGAGAGCCCATCGAGTGCGCCCTAATTTATTTACTGAAGGCACCTGTCTTCGCACAATTTTCACAATTTGAGGGGTTGCGCTCTTTGTCAAACTTGTCATCGAGTGTGCTCGCCCCCCGCCCCCACCCCCGCGGCCGAGTGCCGGGACGTGACTTCGATAACATTTCTTGAACGACGCGACTACATTCTGAGCGAGAGGAACACCCCGCCTCAGCCGCGACTCAACACTACGGGGGAATTTATGACGACATTTCTCAAACGAAACTAACCACTTACAATGAAAAACGTATGTGTTTTTCAGTATCATCCTGTGTTTGCTATTCTATTATATCATGGATATCAATGAATAAAAACAACAATTACTCATAAGAAAGCATGAAATAATTTTAATATTTTATTTTTCACTGGTAATTATTAAATTTAATATAACACAACCTTACAAGCTAATAAGTTTTCCGTTAAATCAGTTTAAATTTATTGTGTACACGGAATATAAAACTATCCAACCATTAGAACTAACAGTATTGTAAAACTAACGTGTGATCCAAAGGCAAGCTATCTAGCCTATCTGCGAGCGAGCAAATCACCTATTTTCAATAATTCCACAGTACGTGAGAGACAGTGTCCACAGTACGTGAGAGACAGTGTCCACAGTACGTGAGAGACAGTGTCCACAGTACGTGAGAGACAGTGTCCACAGTACGTGAGAGACAGTGTCCACAGTACGTGAGAGACAGTGTCCACAGTACGTGAGAGACAGTGTCCACAGTACGTGAGAGACAGTGGCACTCGTCCAAAGTATAACAAGGAGTGTGTGGTGTAGTAGGTACTCGCACATACCTGCCTCGCGCCTACTACATGCCTGCAGAGCTCGGCAGCATTGCCTCGGGAGGAGAGGAATCACGCCGCGAACGCACGCATGAGGAAAAACATGAAGAGAAGTCAATAATGAGATTATTAACGTCTCTCCCCCGATACGTCCCGAGATTGGAATATCTACATGATTATTATTTGCATTTTATTTTGCCGAGCGACGTTATTGAAAACATATTGATAGGAAAAATGTGCGCCATTTCTTCGCTCTTTATTATTATTTGCTTGATATCGCTTTGCACAGGTAGCGGGAATTCTATCCAATGCTTATTTTACTCGCTTATTGTCGTGTAAGTACAGAATTTATTTAATATTGAATATCTTTCAAAATACTGTTTTAACTTTATTTTTAATGTTGTTAGTGTGTTTGTTGTCTACACTGGCTGCGAACAACACTGGAGATTTTTATCAAGCTATGATCCACTGCAACTTATCTTGAATATTAATATTCAGTATCAAACCATGTTATGTAATGTAATGGAGAGTGGTGGCCGCAGCTGCCAGCCACTCCGCGAGACACGCGGGTACTTCCACGAGCTCGTCGCTCAGGATGACTAGCACCTTGCTGTTTAGCGAGACTAGTTATTTTATATTTCGCAGGATTATATTATTGTTTATTATACTGGTGGGCCTAGAGAAGATACAATCCCAGAAACACTTTATACCGTGTGAGGTACACGTGACATCAAGACACGGCCCTCGTCGACTCGGGTCT
This sequence comes from Macaria liturata, assembly GCA_964023185.1. Taxonomy (NCBI): domain Eukaryota; kingdom Metazoa; phylum Arthropoda; class Insecta; order Lepidoptera; family Geometridae; genus Macaria; species Macaria liturata. Next base: position 12,431,789 of record OZ026821.1, read on the forward strand.
CGCACCCCGGGGGCGGTGAAACACATCAATAAGATTAAACACAACACGGCGGTATCTGACCCACTTAGCGGAATGAATGTCCAAACTAACATTAACATGAGATTGTATCGACGCAGTTTAACGATACAAACAAAACAAAGCATCGATATACGAGTTCAAGATAACAATTAAACTTGCATTAGTAATAATAAATAAAATAAAATAAAAGTCATTTATTTCAGGCAATATCAACCCAGAACTTAATACTAGTAGAACACTGTAAAGGGGTGTTGTCAATTTAAAAATATTATAACTTAAAGATATACAAATAGCATGCACACGATTGTGCATGTGGGTCATTTCTTGTTCTTGTCCATGTGGACAGAGATCCAGCGTCTATATACTGGACTCCGGAAGTCGTCAGACACAGCCATGAGAATTTCGTTGTTGGAACGGCGCATTCTCCGCCAAAACGAGGCTACGCGAGTTCTTATCACAGCGAAGAAATCAGGGACCCCCGCGTCTGCGAACATGCCCGAAGCGCTACAGCACCGCGGGAGCCACATAAGAGCCCGGTACGCGTCATTGTACTGGACTCTTATTCTGCTCATTGCTTTCTGCGTGAACGTTATCCACAGCTGACACGTGTACATGCTTAAGCAGTACGCCTTAAAGAGCGTGGTCTTTACATCCTTACTGCATTTCGCAAACCGCCGAGCGAGCATGTTGCCTCTGACCGCGAGGGCCCTCCGTTCGCGTTCTATGTCATCGTCATCATGCAGCCGTTCCGTCAACAAGTGTCCAAGATACTTGAACTGCTTAACCACACCAATCACAGCACCGTTCAAGTACACCTCAGGTATCCTATCCGGACGCTGTTTACCTGTAAATACCATCATTTCGGATTTGGAGACATTGTATTTCAGTCCGTGGGCATTAGCATAATGCTCACAGACCGAAAGCAGCTTCCTCAAACCCTTGACTGAAGGGCTCAGGAGCACCATGTCGTCTGCATAGCTCAGATTGTTTACACAGACATTCCCTATATGACATCCGATCCTGGTGCCCCTCAGCTCCTCAATCAGGCCATTCACGTATAAGTTAAACAGGTCCGGAGAGGTCACCCCACCCTGACGAACTCCACATTCTAGTTTATACTTACTAGAGGTTGCGTCGCCCCATTTCACACAGTTTGTTTGATTTCTGTACCAGAATCTCAACAAATTAACCACCTTCCAGGGAACTTGCGAAGCTAAGAGCTTATCCCAAAGGATGTCATAGTTAACTAGGTCGAATGCACGGCTGAGGTCTAGGAAGCACGCATAGACATTAGTATTCCTAGACGTATAATAACTGACAGTTCCTTTCAAACTAAAAATAGCAGCATCTGTTGAGAGTCTGGGACGGAAACCAAACTGCGCATCGTCGATCGTGATGTGGTCAAGCAGTTCAGGATGGAGAAGCCGTTCAAATATTTTCCCCAGTATGGTACCTAACGAGATAGGCCGATAATTGGATGCAGAACTCAAATCACCTGTCTTGTTTTTAACAATAGGTACGACAATGGTGTGCATCATGGCTTCAGGTAAGTAACCATACTCAAGGCATTTGTTGAAAAGCACACATAAATGCTGAAATATTTTCTCACTGGCCCAGACTACGTGCTCGATACTGAGCCCGTCATGGCCCGGCGATTTACCGCGTTTCATACTCAGTATGATTTTCGAGATATTCTCACGGGTAAATTCGGTGACGTCATTATTATGACTAGCTACAGTATCGGGCACGCAATCCGTATCCAAGGGACGAATTAAGTAATGCCAGCGGTGTAGTGAAAGGACGCGACGCCATTAGACAGGTCGGCGGGAACTGAGTGACCCTGGGGGCAGCGAGTGTGAGCACACGGTTACATCTAGCGCATACTCAATACTGAATCATTGAACAAATTCAACGATTATTATTAATTTAGCTAAAACAATTTGGTTGTTTTGGAAACCAACTTATATTTCAACCAACGGTATGTGATGAGAAGATTTCTATTTTATTTATATCGTCAGATAATGTGTTCGCGAATTTAAAGTGTTTCATAATCAAAAAATAATTTTCGCAATGAAGTTGAATTACTTTTACTTCGTCAAAACTATGAAAGCTATAATCGCCGAGCTTAAAAACCCGCTGTAGCCGGCTCCAGCCACTATAACTGATTACTGAGTGGTCATTATAGCTATCAGCAGGCCTATACACACCTATTCAGCTATCACGGGACTATGGAAGCAGGCTGACTATAGGCAGGCGTTTAATTGCTGCCACTTGACAGTTATTAATAGGCGCTGTTAAGCCGGAAGTCGGCGCGTTCCGTTTGTAAAACATGCTATTTGTTATTTAAACGACGCCCTTTGTATTCAATGGCTTCGTGCTAATAATAAAAATGTATTAATTATGAACAAGCTCCGCGGACGTTTTATTCGAGCCCCAGGATGCGGCTGGCAGTCTGTGACGTCACTCCAGTCGACTCTGACCGAGTTCCACTGTGTTGGTCCGCCGGCAATATTATTCAATAATAATAATATGATTATCTGTGACTATTGATCTGTGCCTCGTGTTTTGCTTGGAGTTGGCTCCAACGTTGGCGCAAGGAGCCGCGCCGCTCACTGTTTCATATCTGCTCCAAGGTTGAAATAATGAGGTTGTATCTACATGAACATGATGTATGTGCGTCAGTAGACCGCCTTGTGCCCGCGATCAAAGTTGAAATAATGAGGTTGTATCTACATGAACATGATGAATGTGCGTCAGTAGACCGCCTTGTGCCCGCGATCAAAGTTGAAATAATGAGGTTGTATCTACATGAACATGATGTATGTGCGTCAGTAGACCGCCTTGTGCCCGCGATCAAAGTTGAAATAATGAGGTTGTATCTACATGAACATGATGTATGTGCGTCAGTAGACCGCCTTGTGCCCGCGATCAAAGTTGAAATAATGAGGTTGTATCTACATGAACATGATGTATGTGCGTCAGTAGACCGCCTTGTGCCCGCGATCAAGGAATCCACCCTAATAGCAATCATTGTCGCATATTTCAGCCTAAACACTACTGACAAGGATTGCCTTTATGGCTTGTTCCGACTCATTTCAAGGAAAACAGACGTACCATAGCAACAAATGTTATAAGTACAGCAATGTTTTGATTGAATTGAATGATTATGATTATGATTATACAGACATATACTGCAGCAGATGTGAATTCATACTCTGGCGTTAGATCTCGTATACATTATATTTAGGAGTAGGTAACAGATAAAATTGGTTTTATTTCTTGACAGCTCAAACTCTTCAACTAAGACCATCTACACTGAATGAATTTTGTGCGGTTATTGTTTTGTTATTATCCTCGTTAATCTAAGTAAACAGAAAGTGGTTAGCTATGAGTACGATCGCGCCAGTTACCCGGCGGTGTGTGCCGTGCGGGTGTCACGCGACCATCGAGTGACATTAAGTAACACTGAGTATCGTGATTACACTATTACATGATTAGTGACCAGCCCCCTTAGACACGAGGCGTGTTTTAGTGAGCGTATTGTCGCTCACTTATAGAATAGAAAGAGCAATGTATGGGATTGACATCGCGACGATTGACATGCTACGTCACTCCCATACATTGGTATTTCTATTCCATAAGCGAGCGTCAGTACGCTCACTAAAATACGGCTCTTGTCTAAGGGGGCAGCACGGCGGGATAACTAACCAACTAGTGGTCACATCATAAGTATGTAATACAGAAAAATGATTACAATATTACAATTACAAATAAGTTCACTCTCATTGCTAAAAAGTACTTACTTGAGTAGTTTTAGTAATTTAGCAGTAACCTAATGTTGTTTTATTATTTTTTGTGGAATTTAACACACACTCACACACATAATTAAATAGTTCGAATGGCGGCAAATAGTCTTTTAAATATAAAAAATAACGAATAAAAAAAATATGAAGTAAAACATTATGAAAAATGAAGAAGTAGCATTTTAAAAGCGGTGATATCGATATAGCTGTGCTGTGATACACTCCCCGCTCGCAGAGTCGCCGACACATACCTACACTCCCCGCTCGCAGAGTCGCCGACACATACCTACACTCCCCGCTCGCAGAGTCGCCGACACATACCTACACTCCCCGCTCGCAGAGTCGCCGACACATACCTACACTCCCCGCTCGCAGAGTCGCCGACACATACCTACACTCCCCGCTCGCAGAGTCGCCGACACACGACACACGGCACATATATCATTCACGCAGCTCGATATGTTATTCTAATTGGCCAAACTTCCATTCATTGGTCGCTTGTTCCACTTTCTAATTTATAAACGACATATCAGTATGATATTATTAGTTCATTTTTATAAAATTAACTCACAAAGCTCATTTCTCGACATACCAGTGGGTTGTCAGAGCGCGATGTCCGCGTAGAGTGGTCGCGCGAGAGGGCGCCGAGTTTGTCGACATGACAGTGTGTAGTCAGAGCGCGATGTCCGCGTAGAGTGGTCGCGCGAGAGGGCGCCGAGTTTGTCGACATGACAGTGTGTAGTCAGAGCGCGATGTTCGCGTAGAGTGGGCACGCGAGAGGGCGCCGAGTTTGTCGACATGACAGTGTGTAGTCAGAACGCGATGTCCGCGTAGAGTGGTCGCGCGAGAGGGCGCCGAGTTTGTCGACATGACAGTGTGTAGTCAGAGCGCGATGTTCGCGTAGAGTGGGCACGCGAGAGGGCGCCGAGTTTGTCGACATGACAGTGTGTAGTCAGAGCGCGATGTCCGCGTAGAGTGGTCGCGCGAGAGGGCGCCGAGTTTGTCGACATGACAGTGTGTAGTCAGAGCGCGATGTCCGCGTAGAGTGGTCGCGCGAGAGGGCGCCGAGTTTGTCGACATGACAGTGTGTAGTCAGAGCGCGATGTCCGCGTAGAGTGGTCGCGCGAGAGGGCGCCGAGTTTGTCGACATGACAGTGTGTAGTCAGAGCGCGATGTCCGCGTAGAGTGGTCGCGCGAGAGGGCGCCGAGTTTGTCGACATGACAGTGTGTAGTCAGAGCGCGATGTCCGCGTAGAGTGGTCGCGCGAGAGGGCGCCGAGTTTGTCGCCGAGAACATCACAAGTATTTGAAGGAAGCTATTAAAATTCAAAGAGTTCGTCCGGATGAAATGTGAGAAATTCCTGTTTCGGACCTCTGTAGCGGAATAATGATCTGCTTTGTGCCCCCCCCCCACCCCTCGCCACCGCGCCCCTTCCGCCCCCGCGGCGTCTTACTGCCCGGATATTGCAGGAAATATTTTACAAAAATATATAAAAATGGTTGATATGAAAGATGATCTGTTTCACAGTACTGGTATTGAGCTCCGCGAGGTATCTATCGATAAAGAGACAGTATAAGACGGTCGAGTCCAGTCTCCGTCGGCTGTGAACCAGTGAAGGCTGCAGTACCGCTCGCAGGTTTATTGAGCTATAACTTGCGGTCGGCGGCCAATCATTTAATGAGGGTAATTGATTAGTCGGAGCTGCGCCGCTTTGTGACGCTCGATACTTCATTAATCAACACCTACTTGGTTCAATTAGTGATTGTGTCGGCGCGGCTCCTCCATTTAATAAACACGGTGGAAGCTAGTCACCGCGCAGCGAGTGGCACGAGCGGCCCGAGCGGGCGCAGTGCGGGCGAGCCGCCTGCGACACCGCGACTTGCACCCGACACTTCCATGTGATCAGCGCGGGGACACCACTATTACACATACACTCACTTGAAGTTGCTTAGTTCTCAATTGGACTATCTATGCTACAATTTGTAAAATGTATTGCACATAGCGAAACAAGCATGAAGTACTCACGATATTAATTATAAATAAATAAATATTCCGGGACATTGCACACAACGCCATCTAGCCCCACACTAAGCTAACGCTTGTGTCGTGGGTACTAGATAGCGGATATAATACTTATATACTTTTTTTTTGTAAATACATACTTATTATACATAGAAACGGCCAGACTCGACACAAGTAATTACAAATTTTAGTATTCATAATTACTTGTCTCATGCGGGAATCGAACCCGCAACCCCTAGATTAGAAGGCAGAGTCACTACCAACTAAGCTAACAGAGCAGTCAAATTGGTATTAGAATTTTAAAAATAATATTAAATAGATTGAAACACAATGGAATCGTAACAAAGATTTATTAACGTATATTGTACCGTAACGTATGTTGTAACGTATATTGCTTATATCGGTTTGGAATTTAAAACAAGAAGTCTATTGATTAATGAAAATCAAGCCTTTTAACCTTCCCATAATTTTGTTTTTCAAATATTTTTTTAAAATATGTAGGTTAACTGCAATAAACACAATACTTGTTTACGTTTAAGATTAAATTTTCTCAGAAGTTTTAATAGCAAAAGTGCTATTAAAACGTAACTGCCTCATCAGAGCCCCAACTTAAATAAAGTACGACATTACACGGAGCGATCAAAAAGTTGGTTGAAGTTTGAGTAGCGTACGTAATATACCCGTACGTAACTACACAATTATTGCTACGTCGGGCCGCGGCCGGGGCTTGCAGGCGGCCGCAGACCATGTGTACTTGTGTACAGATATCTGGTCAATTTGATTCATGTGGACATTCTATATATATATCTATATATATGGTTTCATCTCAGCAACATGTTCAATATTTCTTTTAAAGAACACGAAGAGTAAAATAATTTTGATTGTAATTTGGATTTCCAAAGGTTTCTAATACGTCTTTAATTAATTTCTATTTGCGCTATAATTCAAATTGTAACAATCTTAATTGAGTGGATTACTATACATGTAATGGTTAAACAAGCGTTTGCTTAGTGTGGGGCTAGATGGCGCTGTGTGCAATGTCCCGGAATATTTATTTATTTATTTATGTGTCCCGCGGCAGGTATCTGGCGCGGCAGCCTGCGAGCAGGTAATAAACTCGCGGTGGAATTACGGACAATTAGCGGCCGTTACCGACCTAACGATGTAACGGCGTAACGGCCAGGCAGGCGTAACGACTCGCCGACTTTATAAGTAACGAGGATTTAAAAAAAACTACTTCACTTACTGCACGTGCATACACCGGCTAGGGGCAGGCATAGTTTATATGGACGTCGCTTGTTCGCTCAGATTCATGTGGACTCGTTAAACGCTGGTCAGTGGGCCACTAACATCACCGCAGCTTGTACATTACATTACTCGGGAAAAATAACGACGTGTTATGATCATTTTAGAATTCACACGGTTCGTTGAATTTCGTTTATGAGTGTGGAATGAGAGATTTCTATAATAAAACAATATGTTGTAAAAATACCAAAATTCTAAATTTAATTTTTGACGATCGTTCTTGGGCACAGGCAACACTACCCATCAGTTTCGGTGGTCTGGGAATCCGTACAACATCAAGTGTGGCACTCCCAGCTTTTTTGGCTTCTAGCTACGGCACGCAAACCCTCATCGGAAAAATACTTTCTATTACTGATGTTCGGGTAGCATGCCAGGCGGAAGCCTTAGAAGCTTGGAGTGCTTCATGTCATGATACGGACCTCCCCACTGAATTAGGGATCCAACGGTCCTGGGATAGCCCACTTCTAAAAATAACCTTTTCAGCACTGTTAGACCAATCCCCAGACGATACCGACCGAGCGCGTCTCCTTGCAGTATCGCAGGCTGAGTCAGGCTACTGGCTTCACGCACTACCATCTGACAACCTAGCTACCGTACTTGATCCGGAAAGCTTGCGCGTAGCTGTAGGTTTGCGTGTAGGTGCAAAATTGTGTGAGCCTCATCGATGTCCTTGCGGCCAGAACGTGGACATGTCCGGAAGACACGGGTTGGCCTGTGTGAAGAGTGCCGGCCGACTTTATCGTCACTGGGTGCTCAATGATTTAGTCAGGCGGGCACTCTCCACCGCTGGCATGCCTTCGGTGCTTGAGCCGAGTGGGCTCTCACGTGACGACGGCAAGAGGCCAGACGGCGCTAATTTAGTACCGTGGTGTCTCGGCCGCCCTTTGGTCTGGGACGTCACGTGTGTAGACACCCTAGCGCCGTCTCACGTCAGTGCCTCCGCTCGTAGCGTCGGGGCTGCAGCACTACAGGCCCAACTCGGGAAACAACGAAAATACTCGCAGATTAGCGCAAATTACGAATTTTTTGCGCTATCTGTTGAGACTTTGGGCCCGTGGTCTCCGGACACAAAATTATTTGTTAAACAGATTAGCAAACGTTTGGTCCTTGCCACAGGAGATCTCAGGGCTGGCAGCTATTTTTCTCAACGATTGAGTCTTTCTATTCAAAGAGGAAATACTGCCAGCATCCTGGGATCCCTGCCGCACAGCGACAACATGGACGGTGTGCTGAATTTTTTGTAAATATCTGTTTGTTTTTTGTTAATTTTTCTTTATGTTTAAGTCTTTTTTGTATATACTTGTGAAATATATGTAAATATTAGTTAGTTATTGGCAATAAATATAATCTAAATATGTTGTAAAATGGAAATATAACATATTATTTGAGTCAGTTTACCTTTCAAACGATTGTAGAGAATATATATACGAATTAAGTGATTTTTGTATAAAATTAACTGGTAATATAGAGTCGTCAAACAATCAATAACTACGGAAGTTACAATCAATAACTACGGAAGTTACAATCAACAACTACGGAAGTTACAATCAATAACTACGGAAGTTACAATCAATAACTACGGAAGTTACAATCAATAACTACGGAAGTTACAATCAATGACATGGTTTTAATTTGATTTCTTTTACTGGCAGGTTAAAATATTGCCATGCAAAATAGATTTCGAAGCAGTATTTGATAAAGTAAGTATGCATAAAAATCAAGAATACTTGTAGAATTTTAGTGATGATTATGTAAGAAGCTCATAGCCGCCTCAGTCGCGCAACAACAGAGATAATACTTCTAATAAATTTACTTAAGTATACTATTTTCACTAAGCCACTCCTCATAACACATCTGTTTCACTATTCATAATCGAAATTATTTTTCTGACAAAGCCAATTTACACGTCATTTTAGTACATATTCAAATGCAATGATAACATAAGAAGTAATTTGTGAAGAAACATAACCATTAAATAAAATATTAACAAGTAAAAATCACTCAAGTCAGTCTAGCACTAAACAGAAAAAGAGAAAAGATAGTAGAAAACAGTTTATTTTTCAAAATTTAAAACAAGTGATGTTTTTCAAGACATGTGTCTAAGAAAACAACTGAAAAGAAATATTAAAATATTGAAAAAATATTGCATTCTAACTTGATTGATTTTGATGTAAATCAAAGATGAATGAATGGTAATCCAAGTGCTTGTGGATTAGTCAAGACATTTAGTAAAATCATCTCAATTTAAAAGGATGTTAAGTGTTACTTCTTTAGCAGACATGTAAGGCATTGTAAGGGCATTGGAGTCGACGTTATTTTAATAACCACTTGATAGTTTAATTAGTTTGTTTAAACTTGAATAAATACAGTCGTGGAGGGAGTCAGGTTCAGCCTCGTTAGTAACATGGCTCGTCTAGACTTGTAAAAACATGCTGGACTATCTGTACATATGTCGCTCCTCACCCTGGCTCGGTGAGCCTCCGCCAGGGGCAGGGCAGCTGCCGGCACGACAAGCTACTCAACAACAACTACCTCTAGCTATATAATTATACTAGTGGGTACTCGCGGCTTCGCTCGCATTAAGAAGTAAAACTTGCATCCCCTATTTCACCCCTTTAAAACGGTTTTTTTTCTTAGCGGATGCCTACGTCATAATATCTACCTTCATTCCAAATTTCAGCCTAACCCGTTCAATGGTTTGGGCTGTGCGTTGATAGATCACTATATATTATCAGTCAGCCACCTTTGAGTTTTATATATTTAGATTACATTTTATATTAGAAAGTTTCAAGTGTTGTTTTAAAATGTAATTACACACACGAGAAATGAGATTACTAGCGTGTAAGTATTAACAAATTCAGTTTTAATATTTATTATTATTTATTAAGTACTTGAATTCTATTTGTTTGACAGTTCATTTGTTGTTTCTTTTTATGATTCATATAGTTTGGTGAGAACAATGTCATGTGCCTGCTGCCTGCTGTCTGCTGCCTGCTGTCTGCTGCCTGCAGGCTGCTGGCTGTTTAGGTACGAAACTATACATATTAATTGATTTGTTAAACAATTTACATGCCAAAGACAGTGATACAGATAAACTATACTTTTTATAGTGCGTTAATTAATTTGAAAATAAAATATTTAAATATAATTGAAATTTAAGCCAAAGACTAAAGATTCACAACGAAATCGTACTTAATCTGTAAAAAAATCTTAATCTATACTATAGGTATATAATATTATAACCCTGAAGAGTTTGTTTGTTTGTTTGAACGCGCTAATCTCAGGAACAACTGGTGCGAATTGAAAAATTATTTTTGTGTTGGATAGACCATTTATCGAGGAAGGCTTCAGGCTATATAACATTACGCTGCAACTAATATGAGCGAAGAAACAATGGAAAATGTGAAAAAAAAACGGGGGAAAATTATTTATCCATGCGGGCTTCCGTTGCGTGCGCTGCGAAAACGGTTCAAGATATCAAAAAAATGTGTATGAAAGAATTATTTCTCTTGAAATGATCTAACAAAATGTCCGCAACAGTATAATGTCTATTTTAATATTAAAACTTTCGTGAGACATTTTATCAATATATTAACTAAACGGTTTTCACTCACGTGTAAATCGCGTAAGTTGTTTACGCGTTTCGGATGTTACGACATCCATCTTCAGAACGTATGTTCTGGGACCGCGGCAGCACGCCGACTGCGCGGCGCCGCGCGAGCGGCCCGCCAGGACACGGGCGCGGGGGCCTGGCGATTTACACGTGAGTGAAAACCGTTTAGTTAATATATTGAGTATATGTCTATCTTTTAAGGTCTCTTTCACTAGAACCGTTTTTATGGTAATAACTATTCCACGCGGACGAAGTCGCGCGCACCAGCTAGTCCTTAATAAAAGAAAGCTTTGAATATTTCTAACCCTGCACTGGGTTATTCTGATCTGATCTGAACATGTACTGATTAGAGCTCCGACGAGAGCTTTCACTTCTTCTGAGTAAATGAAGATTTAGTACATTCGAGTAAAACTGGAATTACAGCCATTGTGGAGGAATTAGTTCAGTTAAACAAATTAAATCATTTTGTGGATGATAGATTACTTAATTTATTTTTAACTAGTGGATGCCCGTGGCTTCTTTCGCATTATTTCAGAACAAAAAGTAGTTTATAACACTTTTAAGACCTCATACTACTTACATACCAAAAATCATGGTGATTCGTTTAACCGTTTTTGCATGAAGAGCGATAAAATAAACAGAGACACAGATAAACATACCAAATTTCTAGAAATGGTTGGAATGTGTTCTGCTATTAATTCGAAGTATCTCTAAGTATTTTTTTTAATATCTTCAATGTTCAGACTTTCGACCCTCTTCAGCTTTATAATATGTATGGATAGAAGCTCAGAGATTACTTTACATAACAGTTACATATATAGTTAGTTTTCTTTGTGTAAGCACACACATTTGTATGCTTGGCAGTGATATTAAGAGATGATATCACTGATTTGATGTTTGACTACGCTTCATAGATGTAGCGAGCTTGTCAATAAGAAATCAGTTTACTCTCGCCTCGTATCGAAACCTGCAACGATAGAAACAATGCGCCATCTATTACGTAACAGATGTGTGCTCACACAATGCAGGCAGCACCGACCACACAACACAACACACTGTGTGTGTGTGTGTTTGTGAGCCATCCTCGCTGTTACAGTTAAACCGTTTTAAAAGAGATACAATAAATGCCCCGTGGATAAAGTAAAGGCTGGATAAAGCGGAGCAAGCGGCGGCGGCTTCCAGCGGCCAGAGCAGTTTCAGCTCACCTCTTTAGGTAAATGATTGTATACATACTTATTGTATATTTGTGCGGTCATAAAGGCTCGCTGGGTCCGCATCGACCCCACATACACGGGGGTTCAACAGGAGATGACCCTGAGGACCTGTGAGAGTTATCCTGCTGACTCTATATGTTTTAAAGAAACGACTGTAAAGTTACTATGCAATGGCATGTTGTTAGTTTTATACACGACTATATGAGATAATTTGTAACATTAGCGAACAAAACTTTCTAGCTTTTCTTTGTTTTACATTTCAAAAGAGAAATCGTGAAAATAACAGCTATCCCATCCCTGATACACGAATGTTTGATTTTTTCTGTCTATTTATAATGTAATTTCAGAATCAATCTGATGACATTGTTACAAGGCTAAGCTCTACTCTAACTGCACCGTGTTATACTGTGCGGGAAAATACTTTATGCGGGATGTAATTTTAACACACAAAATTAAGCATTTACTAATATTTAGGACGATATAACACAATACTTTAATTAATTTACAATTAAACTGCTAAAATCAGCTTAAATATGTAAATAATCGGAATACTGTTATCTCAGCTAGTAGTTACGTGGTCCAGTAGCGGGCAGATATGAGTAATTACGTGTATAATCAGGGAGAGTGCTCTCAGATTGTATGTTTTATTCAGCGCTGTATCCTCGCTCCGTTTAATGGCGGCTTTAAACCACAGCCGGGGGTTTACGAGGCTCGCCACCTCGCCACCTCGCCAGCTCTCGCCGAGACTCGCTGGCGAGCAGAGTACTTGTCTGTACAGATCGCCGCAGTCGGCCGGTCCCGGCCCTGCGCCGGCCCGGCTCCGTCCCGGCGACGTGCACTCACTCGGATGCAACTCTTCGCGCCACCGACACGGCGCGCAAACACCGCACTTATTTAATTACCACCACTGTCGCGAGACACAAAAATATTTTTGAACACGTATTTGGCAACCTAACATATTTACTTTTTTACAACTTTCCACAAATTTTACGACGATTTTTGGCCGAATATTATACTTTTCCGCAATGTGAAGATTGTATAGTAGAACTTACAAACTAGTTGTCGTATTTACCGGGAGTGTGCGAGTGAGAGGCGGTCACAGAGCGCGCGCTCGGGAGGCGCGGGGGTGACACTGCACT